>VOQK01002466.1:9270-25292 GCA_015052645.1 Benitochromis conjunctus
GTGTTCGTCCACATCACAGTTGTTTGTCTCTCAGTGATGATGGAGAGGAGGCCATGCATCAGGACACTGATTCTGATGTGGCAGAGCAGAGGGATGGAGGGAAAGTGAAGGTGAAATGGACTCAAGAGGAGGTATTTGTTTATTTTTATTTTTTTTAATATATATACATGTAACCCAGACTGTTTCATTTAAATATTGAAGAAAACACTGTTTAGATGGCTCTAGAGGACACAAGGATCATAAAGAATGCTTATTTTTTTGGTGTTTAAAGGATGACAAGCTTAAAACGCTGGTTCAAAAACTGGGACCAAATGACTGGAAAACCATAGCCAGCTACATACCTGTGAGTCGGCGCATCTTTTCTCTAAGGCTGTATGTCAACAGAAATCTTTTTCAGTATTTTGAGTTTGGTTTTTTTTGTTTTGTTTTTTTAGAATCATAGTGAACATCAGTGTCAGCACCGCTGGTTTAAAGTCTTGGACCCAGAATTAGTGAAAGGCCCCTGGACTAAAGAGGAAGATGAGAAGGTAGGTGGTTCAGATGTGCGTTATGTAAGGTGTGAACGAAGTAAATATTGGATTAGATTAGATAAGCCTTTATTTGTCACGTTGCAGTTGCCTGCAGTGAAATTGGACCCCTTCAGACCAAACATACATTACACAAACATCACATTGGGGAGACAGGTCAGAATAGGTAGCATTTAGAAAAACAATGAAAATACACAACATTAGGAGACAGGAGGAGAAAAACACCTCAGCACATAAAGCACATGAATCTTTACTTACATCTTACACCATCAAAAGACATGACAAGCAACTGGGGGTGGGGGGTTGTATGGAGTAAGCCGGTGTAGACAAACCACCGGTCCTGCTGCCATTCTACGGCGCTGGTCCAGACCTGCCATCTACGTCAACTGGGAGCATGAAATATGTTGTGAATAAAAGCATGCTGGTGATCTTTTTCTGCTTTTTCTGTTTTTTGTCCTCTAGGTTATAGAGCTTGTGAATCTTTATGGCAACAAACAGTGGGCGCTGGTAGCGAAGCACCTGAAGGGCAGACTGGGGAAGCAGTGCAGAGAGCGCTGGCACAACCACCTCAATCCCAGCGTTAAGAAGTCCTCATGGACTGCTGAGGAGGACCTCATCATCTATAAGGCTCACTGCCTGCTCGGCAATCGCTGGGCTGAGATCGCAAAACTGCTCCCTGGAAGGCAAGTAGCTGCTCTGCATCAGCCCAATTCTGTTTCTGGCAACCTCCTGCTCTTATTTTGAAGTGAATCCTTAAATTTTTAACTTAGAAAAGTTGGATACGTTGCCGTGCTTGTCAAATACTGTGTAACAACTAATGAACAATTGAATCAGCTAACTATGTGGTGAGTCACTTGTCCTGCAATGGACTGCATGGACTCCTACACCACAGTCTTTGACTTAAACAGTAGTCCTCATTTTGCTCCTTAGCCACGAGGAACTTGTTCCAGCTAGACTGACCCTGTAGCTCACAGCAGATCTTCGCAGCAGATTGTCTGCTGTTGTTTGTTGGAGTCCTTTCATCCACAGGACCTGAGGCACACTTAAGAGGCAGTGTAATTGCATTGTTGGATGTCTCAGGAGAAGGGCCAGGGCTAGCTTGTTAGCAATAAGTCAACTTTCAAAATAAGTGAGAGGATTGCTTTGTGTTGCCAAATAAAGTCAGTATGTGGGAAAACATTGTAATTCATGTCCTGATATATACTGACAGGACGGACAATGCAGTGAAGAATCACTGGAACTCAACCATTAAACGGAAGTTAGAGATGGGCTTCTACTCCGGGGAGGTCTTCAGCCCCAATGAGCTGGAGGAGCTGTGGGCTCGTGTTAACAAGGATGGTCAGGTGGGCTGTGTTTCCATGATGTCCTCCTCTATGATACAAGATACAAAAGATATGTATTGTAAGATGCAGAAATTGGGTTTTTCTTATTACACAGATGCCCAGTTGCTCTCAAGACAGTTCAGACAAGGACTCAGAGCAGAAGATCCCTCCTTCAGTAAGTGACTATTCACATTCATTTAAAAAAAATAGCACAGTTATCTTAAGTATCAGAAACTAGTCTATGCTAGTGTTGCTATAGAATCTTATTTTTCCAATAGTTGCAGGAAACATCAGCTAAAGCTGGCTCCAGCAAAGCTGGGCCGTCAAAGTCTGTCCCCTCTCCAAGCAACAGTCTGAGCCCCAAGAGTGAGGTGGACGGCACAGGAGGGCTGAACAGCACCAGCTGGGTGGTGGACAGCTCTGGATTTCTGTCTCCCACTGGCCCAGCTCTGAAGGAAGTGTTAGACATGGTGGATGGGGTAAATATCCACAATACTAGAGGGTTATTTTAAAAAACTGTCCTGGTTTTATATTGTGTATAATGTATTCTGCATACTGTTTACTCTGCATCTGTTCAGTCTTGGCCATTTCAGAGTTGTTGTTACATGTTGACCTAACAAATAAATGTCTCTTCTGCACTAAGGATCTTGATGGCTGGTGCAACCTTGCAGCCTTTGACCTCCCCGAGGACAGTCCCAGCCCAGAGCGACATCAGTTTCGTCTGGAAGGCAGCGCCTTGCAGGAGCTAAGCAAAGGCAGCAAAGGGGAACTTATCCCCATCTCTCCTGGAGGCGTCACACCCCCCTCCATACTGAGCCACCGGAGCCGAAGGTGTATCGCTTTGTCTCCTGACGCCAACAAGTCCATGACCCCTAAGAGCACCCCTGTCAAAATCTTGCCCTTTTCTCCATCTCAAGTAAGTCTCTTGTTCAGTGGTGCTCGCAGCGATGTCCTATTAAAGCACTCTGCTGACAAACGTGGGGGTTTTTTATTTGTTTTTTGTAGTTTCTCAATATGTGGACCAAGCAGGACACTCATGACTTAGAGAACCCGTCCCTCACGTCCACACCTGTGTGCAGCCAGAAAGCCATTGTTACCACTCCGCTACAGCGAGACAAGACGCCCCTCACTCAAAAGGAAAACTCAGTGTAAGAGTCCTCTAATTGGTGGAGGCATCTGATGGCTTTATTTTTCATGGGGTCATCTAAAAACAGCCACATTTCTGAAGATCTGATCCTTTAAAACATCTCCACCAACTTATTATAATGATGCTTGCACATTTGAATCTCATGTAAAGTTCTTAGAATTATTAGAGTGTGTTTTTCTACGAGTACAAAGGGTTGAGGATTGAATATGTCAGGTTCACTGAATTAACATTTATTTCTAGGGATGCACTGTTTCTATTTTTGGATCAATTCAATGTATTGCTTTATTTATATAGAACCAAATCACAACAAAAGTCGCCTTAAGGCACTTTATATTGTACGGTAAAGACTCTACATCAATAGAGAGAGAACCCGATTACTGTTACTATTCAGCCTGCTTGTGTATTAGCTGTTTGAAGCCACATGTATTAGTGAGGAGG
This sequence comes from Benitochromis conjunctus, assembly GCA_015052645.1. NCBI lineage: Eukaryota > Metazoa > Chordata > Actinopteri > Cichliformes > Cichlidae > Benitochromis > Benitochromis conjunctus. Next base: position 12,705 of record VOQK01002466.1, read on the forward strand.
TACACCACCAGTGAGTGATCATAAGTGACGTAACACTGAGCTGAAATGAGTGGATATAAATTGGAAATAGGACTTTTATTTTAGTCATTAACATAGAGTTTAAGCAGAGCCTGATGTTACTCTGAACAATGATTTCTAGCATCTTTCTCACAGTAAGGATTACACGTTATTAATCTAACACAGTGTATATGTGCTTCTCTGTGTTCTCCTCTTTGTTTTCTCTAGTTTTGTTACACCCAACCACAAGTCTGAGCTGTGTGCCCCACGAACTCCGACACCGTTTAAAAATGCCATGGAGAAGTACGGGCCTCTGCAGCCTCTGGTGAGCGTCAGCATGTGCTGTCAGGGAAAACATGCTAGTTGTTGTCTTACTCCTGTGCTGTTAACAGCCTTTTCTGCTGTTTTGTCAGCCTCAGACTCCCAACCTTGAGGACGACATAAATGAGGTGATATTGAGAGATTCAGGGATTGACCTAATCATGCGCTTAACTCCACCCGAACAGAGGCGCAAAACTGTGGTAACTACAAGTCGATGTTAATATATTACACAGATTTTTAGTCATTTCTGTCAGGGGCTGGTGTCAAACTCACTCTCTGCCCAAAATTAGATTTCAAGTAGACTGGTAGATGTATAAACTAACCTAATACAACTGCATATTGTCTCCCTTTCTTTTAGTATAAAGAAGTATAATACCCCATCCATTAATATGAGGCTGAGATGTATTAAAAAATAAACACGATTTTCAACATTACATCTGAGTTTGTCCACTTTAGGAAGATGCTACTGCAGTAAATTAAATAAAGCCATCAGCATGGCTCATTAGGCTTACACTGTAAAAATAAATAAATAAATGAAACAACATCATAAAATTATATTTAAAAAAAAATATATATATATATATATATATACACACACACACACACACACAGAGCCTTTTGTAGCTTGTAAAGTTTTGGAGCATAGCACTTCCTTTCTTCACACTCAGGAATTCCCACCTCGGAGCTGTCAATCACAGTTGTCACACATGGAAGCAGCCTTGTTCAATCACTTTCCCCAAAGCAGGCTCCTTCTGCCACCACTCTGTGAGAATGCTTTGAACTAAGAGCAGCTGACAGCTCATTGCCAACCTCCTTCCATTCTTCACTATGATATTTTTAACAGATCTTGTTTCTCTTTACCGATTTGATCGTCTTTTATTGCCAGCATCGCCCTCCTATGAAGAAAGTGCGTAAGTCGTTGGCCCTGGATGTAATGGACTGCCAGGTGATGCCTACATCCAAGCGCAAATCAGCCAAACACAACATCAAGGTAAAGTGTGTGGGAACACTTTATTAGCCTGCGTGTGGTTTAGTAATTTCCTAATTCTTGATATTTGGTCCTTACCTTTCTTGGCTACAGGAAGAACCGATGTTGATTTCTGTCAGCTCTTCGCCGCTTGGAAGCAAGCGGCATGAAAACATTTTGGATCAAGGCTTCCTTTTGGGACCAAGTGACAGTGCCATATTTCCCAGCACAGTCCCCCCAGTTCCAGTATGTTCCACCTTTTTGATATTTTGAGAAGAGTTATAAATGTAATCAGAGTGTAAAGTAATTTACATCTGTTTATGTTTTTTTGTTTGTTGTTTTTTTTTCCTCCACAGATGTCAAAGGAATGGGAAATGGTTGTTTGCGGACAAACTAAAGACCAGTTAATAATGACAGAGAAAGCCCGGCGTTACCTTCGCTCACTAAAATCCCACGCCCCTAGCCGGGCTCTGATCCTGTCCTGAGATGGCTCGTCTTTTTACGCCAAAATGTTACTTACAACATACAGTTTCTATTTTCCCCTTTCTCCTCAGGGCTTGGTGTACTTTGTGGCAGAGAAAGAGTCATGTCGTGTAAGGTTAGCGCCGCGTTTGAACAACTCGTTAGCGATCAGGTTATTGACAGTGTTAGGCCGGTCTGAAAGAGAATGTTGCTTTTAGATGTAGACTCAGGCTGCCAGGCATGTTTAATTCCACAGTTGTTGTTTCAGTGTTTGAAAAGAACGATTGAATGTGTAAATGAAAAATCAAGGCTGTATAGTTTTGCCATCACTGGAAAAAAAAAAAGGGTTTTACATGACATAATGTGTCTGTGATTAAACAGTGTTTTTAACATTGTGTTTTGTACAAAGATTGGGGTTGCCCCTCCATATCCAGGTTCTGTGTTATGGAGGATTTACAGGTTGATCAGTAATGCGTGAAGGGAACACTTATTGTAGGATCTATTTAGCATGTATATGCTAATATCTATTTAGCATCTTTTTATAATGCATCTCAGTACACACAAATTGTAGCTTCCCACACATTGGACAGAAATTGACACTAATCATATCTTTAAAATTGAGGAGCTACCCATGAAGATGTGCACATCTCAAGTTTTAATCTGTAATAGTCATTTATGTGAGATGTAGTGAAGGCATAAAATGTGTCCCAACTGTCGGTGCAAAGGGGATTATAAATAATTTGACACTGTAAATAAAGTTGACTGTTTGTAACATTCTTGTATGATAGAGCAGAATTGAATAAAATACTGATATGTTCAATACATTTGCTTTTTGATTGTGCTGCTGCAACTTTGTCATGCAGTCCTAACAATTTAGGGTGTATAAAGTAGGCTTTGTTTTTAGCTTGAATGTGCTGAAAATGTAGTCTAATGATTGTAGCCTGTTTCGTTTATCTAACAGTTTGTTCAATTAGATATATATAGCACCAATTCACAACACTTGAATTGGGTCACATTATATTACAAAGCAAAGACCCAACAATCAGGAAGCCTCAGCGAGGTTAGAGGTTAGTTCTTAAGTTGCTTTTTGTTTGCTGGGATTCTTGGTGTGTCCATTAAGATATTAACTTTCAGAATTTTCCACTCACAACTTGTTACATCTTAAACGCATTTTCTTAATGCAAGATCTAAATCTCTGAGTACACAGTCATGTGAAAAGGAGCAGTTTCCTAAGGCTCTATGTAATCCTGTGAGAAATTCAAAAACAAACTGCTTACATTGAAAGTCACAGTGTAAGTAGGGCAAATACACTTAACTCAGCATCAGCACAAGAAACCACCTCGATAAAGACAGACGTTTTGGCAGTCTGCTGGTCGGGTGCAATCAAAAGTGTTAACATAATGCCACAGCCTATTGACTCATGAGCTGTACTTTTACAATTGGTTGTAAAATGCTTACAATTTAAATTATTACTTTTTTTATATTAATAAATTGAAATGAAAAAACAAGTTCTATGTGCAAAGATTACATTACAATGATATATACGGTTCTGATATTGCGCTCATTGGCACACACAAAAGGTACAAAAAAATCTAGAAATTTCCTGAAAGCATCCAGAATCCGATTGCAATATTGCGACGGCACAGCTGATAGTTGCAAACATGATCTACTGTTTGCATTCGATGTCATAAAATGTAAATATAGACCATTATTTTATTTACACTGCGTGTTACATGTGCACGTATTTATAGATTAAAATAATAATAAAATAAAATAGTAATGTTTGTGTGCTTTTATTTTGAAATGCAACGTGTACAGCCGGATATCCCTCTAGTGACCGGTCGCGCTCTGAGACACCGGAAGTAATCGTCGGTTTTGGTGACGCTGCATTAGACCTCAAGACATGGACCGGTCTAGTGAGTAGAGTCCTTTACAAAACGCCGGATTCAATGTCATTTATGTGCATCTTTGGTTTTATCCATGTTGTGTAAGCTATTGTTGAAATGCAGGTTTTAGCGTTGGTGGAAAAATACCGCTCTGTGCTCGCAGTGTGCCGTTTCCTACTGACGTTAGCTCGCTGGCTCGTAGCTAGACCTGCACGAGCGAGCGTTGCATGAATGAATGAATTGTATCTTGAGAAGCTATAAGCTATTATAAAAATGTATTATTCTGATTATTATATTTCTCATTTTGTGTTTATGAATTCACCTTTCGAGCAGTAGCTGGCGTCAGGTTACTTAGTCCAATGCTGTGTGTCCGCAGGGCTGTTCGCGTTGTTCCTCCTCAGCCTGGCTCTTTCCGGAGCTCAGGCGCTCACACCGACACATTACCTGTCCCTGTCTGATGTGGCCCGACTGCAGAACCTCCTGAGCCAGCAGTTCACTGACCTGGAGTCCGCATACTACTCTGTTGTAGGTCTGACCAAGCTGGGAGCGACAGTTCCCGATCACGAAGTGAGAAAAACAGTCCTTCATAATTTGCATATGTAATATATGGAATCTAGACTCCCATCGGCCTTTACAACGTGGCTGTTTTCTGTTTGTTTGTTTTTAGGATGTGTGCCAGTTTGTGAAATCCCAGCTTGATTCCACTAGTGTTGATTCACTCTTCTTTGCTGCTGAGATCAGTCGTGCCATTTCAGGATGTGAGGTATAAAAATATCTCATGGTGTCTCTCTGTCTGTTATCTCTTCTTTCTGTTAGACATAAGTGTAAAAGTGGGTCTGAACAACACGTGTGGGGGGAGTGCTTTGCAATAATTAAATTTATGTGCGTTGTTTCTGTTTTTAACTCTTTAGATCCCTGTATCCAACGAAACCCGCGATCTCCTTCTGGCCGCAGTGAGTGAAGATTCGACCATGACTCAGATTCATCGGGCTGTGAGTGCTCTCAGCTCTCTTGGGCTTCCTCTTGCTTCCCAGGAAGTTGTAGGTTCCCTGACAGCCCGGATCAACAAGGAGGATAATGTTATGGCGTAAGTGTTAGATGCGTTTCAGTTGTCATTATACAAAAAAATACAAAAAAATTAAAGAGAGTCTAAGCATCTTATTTTACATTCAATGCGTGTTCTCTTTGGACAGCATCACCATGGCTCTGCAAACAGCATCCCAGCTTTCCCAGCAGGCAGAGCTTGGAGGAATACTGGAAGAAATTGAGGTGAACTTTAAAACTACCACCAGATGGTGCTGTCTCACCGTTTTTGAAGGAGGACCTATTGTATTTATTTCTGGTTTCATTTTTTTTTATTCTTAGACCCTAGAAGGATTGCTTTGGATGACTTAAAGCTGAAAATGATCCACATTTGTGTTGTACTAGGCTTTGGGACAGTCTCTTGGTTCAATCACTGTCTGAAACGAGGCATTTTAGCTTTTTACAATCCCAAGGTGTAAACAACAGATGAGCTGAGCATGTCAGTGATATCGTCTCTCAGTGACAATAAGGAGTCAGGAGTAGAAAAAACCTCTCTGAAGTCTGAACATTTGACTCTCTTACTTGTACATATGCTGACCTTGGCCATGTTTAATACGAGTATCTATCACTGTAACAATATACATGACAGAAATTAAGGTAAATTCTAACTCCCCTTCTGATGGCTCTTCCCTTCCAGGATCTGACCGCTCGCTTGGATGACCTCGGTGGCCTCTACCTCCAGTTTGAAGAGGGACTCGAAGCAACCGCCATGTTTGTGACTGCTGCTTATTCCCTGTCAGATCACGTGGACATGGAGCCTCCTATTAAAGAGGTCTGATATCTGTTTGTGAGGTGCTGTGCCAGCTTAAGTTGTATCAATTTGGTTTGGTACTGATGGCAAATGTGCTCTCCACACAGGACCAGGTCATCCAGCTGGTGAATTCTATCTTCAGCAAGAAATCCTGGGACTCTCTGGCTGAGGCTTTCAGTGTGGCAAGTGCCGCCGCTGCTTTATCCGGCAACCGCTTCCACGTACCAGTAGTCGTCAGCGCCCAGGGCCCAGCTACTGTTTCCCACAGCCAGCCAACACTGCAGGTACACATGATGGATCGTGTTCTATCGACAACCCTCAGTGGGGGGTTTTAATCACCTTACAGTCACATCACCCTCTCCCTCTCTCTCTCTCTCTCTGATTCACAGCTCCTTGTCACTGATGTCATGTCTCAACCACTAGACTCGGCCAACGTGGTGGTGGAGTCTGCGTACGCCGTGGCCTCGAAGACTGCCATTCTCAACCAAGCACCATTCACAATTAATGAGTATGTATAAGAAGGCAGATGTATGTTAGTTGTACGGTCGTCTCTCAGGTTCACCAGAAGTTGAAATTTATCCCCAACAACAGGGTGAACTCCAGTATTAAAGCAGACAGTCGTCATTGGCTGTAGATTGTGTTTGTAATCTTCTTCGCACAATATCCCAGCGTACTTTCATTTAACAGTAAATTGTGAAGGCAACCCCAGCTTTTATACTCAGTTCTTCTTATTTTCTCCTTTTCAGTGGCGTCTTTGAACTGAACTTCATGTCCAGCCAGCCAGCCAGTGGATATTACCAGTTCGCCATTGCAGTGACTGGGGACAGCCGGCTGGTTGCCAATCATGTTGAGGTCAGTTTTTTCTTGCTACATTTAGCTGGAATTGGCATGCTCAACAGTAGTCAGTCAATAACTAAAATGAAATATTTCCCTCAGGCCTGTAGTGTGCACCTAAGTTCACTTTTAGTTGCTGCTGTTTTGAGCCAAATATGTGACTTGTTAGTGTCTGCAGAGCAAAACAACGAGCAAATATGAAAAAAGTCAAATGCTTCTTTTTCTTTTTTTTTTCCGTTTTTCTTTAACTGAAAAGCTTAAAACAGACACAGCTCTCTGTTGGTCACATGTTACGTGAGCGCATGTCGCGTCTTTTCATCCTCCTGTCTTTAAATGTAGCCACAAACGTCCTCCCAGCTGTTATACTGTTATTCTACCTGCAAAGATGACATTACCCAGAATGCTATTCTGTAAATATGAAAACCTTAGAGTTGGAAATTGTTCAAATTGTAAACACAGTTATGTGCCTTGATTTCAGGAAGCTGTTGATTATTAAAGTCAATTTTATGTGAATGAGGTGGAAATGTTTGGCCATAATGTACATCTACCATTTTTGGGGAAAAACCAAACACGGCACATCAGCACAAACTCTTCATAGCAGCTATTAAGCACTGTAGTAGAAGTGTGATGATTTGGGCTTCTTTTGCTGCCAGTTACTGTATTTCACAGTCAAATGTGAGGCCGTCATTCTGACAGTTAAGTTTGGAACGGCTGAAAGAGAAAAGAAATCAACATGTTGTAAAGGTCAAGTCAAAGTCTAGACCTCAGCCTCAAGCAGGATCTTAAGAGAGCTGTGTATAAATGAATGCCTTAATCAAATATAGTCAAACCTCAATGAGCTGAAGCAATTTTGAAAAAAGGGTGGGGTCAAAATTCCTCTACAACGATGTGACGGATAAACTCATACAGAAAACAGTGACCGTGCTGCTAAATGTGGTTCTGCAAGCTGTTGAATGATGGGGCGTGCTTAGTTTTGAACAGCGCTGCATAGATCCTCAGAAATCTTTCTTTTTCGTGAATATACTACAGGTGTAGCTTGAGTTTTACTTCTTAAACTGTGTCCACTCGAAATGATTCGCTTTGAAGCTGACAGCCAATTGCTTTCAGACATTCCAGGCTCCAGTTAATGCATTTACTACCAGGTCATATCTCAATCGACAGTATCCTGCACTCACTCCAGTCGCTCACCTGGAAGTTGAGAAAAGTTGATCTCGGATCCCACCAACTTTGCGTCCCAGTGATTATTTCACTTGTTCTCTTTCTGTGGTCTCTGGTTGCTACGTTGCTTCTGGTGTGGATGCATCTTTAACTCCTGTAAAATCCACAATAGGCATTTTGAAATATTCATATAATCAAAGAAATTACTGCACGTATGCTGATGGATCTGGTGTACTGGCCATCCCACCAACCAGCAGGCTATTTGTGTTAGTGACAAAGGGCCTGCTTGACTGTTGGGCTTAACGGTGGTCCTCTACAGCGCTCGAGGAGCTTTCTTTCACTGCTGATATTGACATGTATTTATGCATTTCCTAACATAAAAACGTGTTTTTAACAGATTTCCTTAAACTTTAGCTACAATCCAGCTGAAAACCAAATAAATAGAACGAGATAAAAGCTGATCAGGGAGATATTTGTATAGATGATCTTGTTTTCTTCATAGTTAAAAACAAAAATAAGAAGCATATAATTGTCCAGCTCATGTTCATTCATGTTGAGACGTGACAAAGCTAGAGGGTGGGGAATGACAGGATACTGTGCAGTATGTGGGAACAATGGTGCACTTCGTCAGACAGCCTCTCCATGGAGACAGTCAGGATGCTTCACCTGGTTGTTCACAGGAGAAGTACTGTAAAATGCTGTGTGTCCAATGGAAAAAGGAATACTAGAGAGAGAGAAGTAGAAAATCGGGCTGCTTTCTCAGCTCCTTTCAGCTGGCCAGTCACGACCTGAAGTGGATGTGAACCCAGTTACAGAAATCATTGGCCAGACCACTCAAACCGTGTGCGTGTGTGTGTTACCTGCTGCACCAGTGTTTAACATTTGCATTCATTTGTTCCTTGTAAGTCCAGCAGCTTAATAGAAGTCCCAGTTTAAGTCACTGAAATTCTCCTTTTAAATCTTATCAGCTTTAATTGGTAAGACGAGCAGGGGGGGAGAAGAAAAACATGTTTGTGATGGGGGCTCAGGTATGTCCAGGTATTTTCATAAGGTTTTCATATCAGCAAATATTTTATTTGCGATGTACTTTGTGAAAGAAAACAAAGTAAAATATGCCAATCGAGCAAATCTCTCATCCAAGGAATGATGCCACCGTCTTGGAGTTGGTGCTGGTAGTTCTCATTTTGCTTTTTTGCAGTCTCAGTGTAGTCGCATATGGACCAGCTCTCCATCTGTGCGATATGACCAAAATCTCATATCCCGATATATTTCTTATCCCAATAACGATATATATCACAAAATAGTGCATATTCTGTGAATCTCGGGCAACTCGATGTGTGTGAAGTGTTTTCGGCGTCGTGTACCTGGAGTCGAGTGTTTTGACCGATGCATGAAACTATATCTTTTTAGATATAAGTTGTTTCTTTGTGAGTATATATTACACAGCGTGCTGCTGGGAAAAGCCTGTTCTAATGTTTGAGTACCTGACGGCTCTTTATTGCTTCTCATCTGTAAACTCGCTCCATACTCTTTCACCCGATTCTTGAGTAGGTGGTTGAAGAGGGTCTGTGGTGGGGTCCGGTGCATAATTTGCACAGCACAGTTTTCTGGTCCATGTCAGACTTTTCATAACCAAACCATGTCCATGCTACAGAGGTAGCCCCTGGTTTAGGAATAAGGTCCTCGATTTGTTTGGACTGGTCCTTCTGTTTGGAGCTACCTGGTTCTGCCTCATCTTCACTGGCCATGCTGGTATTCTCTGTGCCTGCATCCACGTGGTGACCATCCAAACGATGAAAAAATATTGCCGTGAACAGTGTATTTTGTGACACCACAAAACAAACAATAGCATATAATATGAAACGATAGATGTTTTCATTTCGTCATCTGATATATTTTGTCATATAGCACAGCCCTAATGGGATGTTTGTCATTGAGGTGTGTGGCCTTCAGCACCCTTGGACAGCCTGGGTCTCCTGGGTCTTTCCCTATCTGCCCCTGGCTGCCGGGGGGCATTGTTGCAATCTCACCCTCATTATCAAGTAAGTTTCATGACAAACACTCAGACAAACATTCACGGTCTCTCTCTCTCTCTCTCTCGCTCTCTCACACACACACACATAGCAAAATTGTATATTTGTTTGTGGCCTTCACCCCATGTCCGCTACAGTATAACACCCACTCTGATAACAATGTAAATAATAAAATTAAATAAAAAACAAAACAAAACAAGAAGTATAACCAGAGGAGACAGAGAGTCTATAGTGCTCCTCTTGGCAAAGAAAATGTGTTTGGCACAACAGTGCATTCAGACCATGAATCTGTTAAAACTACTTCATTTATTGGGGAAATTGATGGCAGGAAAGAACAACAGCTGCATATTCAACACAATCAAGTGCAAGTGCTAAACTTTGTAAGCTAGAGTAAAGGTAAATAATAAAAAATGATCAAGTCCTTACCAGGCCTTAAAATTGTCTAAATATAACCTGAGATGAACAACAACACAGCTTGTAAAAGCACCTTTAGCAGAAATAATGTGAAGTAATCCTTTTCTGTATCACTTAGTCTCTCACTTTATAACATATTTCAGTTCACATTCATTTTTTAAGCTCCGTTAAGGTCCTACCACAGCATTTCAATCGGGTTGAGGTCTGGACTTTGACTGAGCCACTGCAACACCTTCATTCTTTTATTTTTGAGCCATTGCTGCTGTGCTGGAATCATTGTCCTATTGCATAATTCCATCCATCCATCTTCTTCCGCTTATCCGGGGCCGTGTCGCGGGGGCAGCAGCCCAAGCAGAGAAGCCCAGACCTCCCTCTCCCCAGCCACCTCCTCCAGCTCATCCGGGGGAACACCAAGGCGTTCCCAGGCCAGCCGAGAGATATAATCTCTCCAGCGTGTCCTGGGTCTGCCCAGGCCTCCTCCCGGTGGGACATGCCCGGAACACCTCACCCAGGAGGCATCCTTGTCAGATGCCCGAACCACCTCAACTGGCTTCTTTCAATGTGAAGGAGCAGCGGCTCTACTCTGAGTCCCTACCGGATGGCCAAACTTCTCACCCTATCTCTAAGGGAGAGGCCACCCACCCTTCGGGGGAAGCCCATTTCTGCGATTTTGGTCCTCACTTCATTTTCAGTAAAACTTTAGTTGTTGGACAGATGGCCTCACATTTGACTCTAGCATACTTTGGGATACAGAAGAGTTCATGTTCAACTCAGTGACTTCAAGGTGCCCATATCCTGTGGCTGCAGAATAAGCCCAAATTATTACCCCTCCACCTCCATGCTTGATAGTTGATGTGAGATGTTTGTGCTGATATACTGTTTTGGGTTTTGGCCAAATATCTACACTTTGGCCTCATCTGTTCAAAGGACATCATTCCAGATCTTGTAGGTGGTTCAAATACAACATGCAATCCTAAACTGTTCTTCTTCTGGGAAATCCTTACAAACAAGCCATACATGTTCATTCTTTTTTTTAATCATACATTATTTGTATTATGCCCCAATACATAAAACCCTAGAACTAAAAGAGGCTGTATTTTCTTTTTTACCATGACTGTAATCTGGGTAAAAACATTGCTTCTGATAATTTGTATTGGACCATCAGCACTGATTAAGATATCCGCTTGTGGTCAAAAGCCCTTACCATACATTTCTCAGAGGGTAACTGACTCGCATTTTTTGTAAGTCCTTCTGTTTCTGCTAATTCTCATAAAACAGTGTGTGGGGTATTTTGGGATGGACAGGTTCCAATTATACTGTATCGCAGTATAATTGGAACCTGTGATTTTGACTGATTACATGTGTCAGCTCCAAACTGTCATACAGTCAAGTCCTGTATATACATTTCCTTCAGTTTATCTTAGGACAGCATGCTAATTTTTAATGTTATGTTAACATTGTCACTGATTGACATAATGTGTTGCTCAAAAAGCCTGTGATGAGTTTTTTATGCCCATCTACTAGCTCTCTGTTCTGTGGAGGCTCACCTGGGACCAAACATGACTGGAAGGCGTGTTGGTCCAAGGCTTCTCCAGCTGTATTTATTTCCTGGCCGGCAGCTCAGCATTGGTGACGGTGGTTCATGTTAGTCACGGCTTGGCTCCTTCAGAGCAGCCTCAGAGAGTTACTCTTGGCCCAGCTTCAGCTGGGACCTGAGTGGACGCTTAGGACGCCAGCCGGATATCAAGTCTTTGGATATGCATTCATAAAACTGATGGCTTATTTGTTTCTACTTTACTACATACATATTCAATCACTCCATGGAATGGTTGACTTCCATGTCCAGATGCTGAGTTTTTGTACCTGTTGTTTCAGTTTTAGTACCAATACAAATTTCATTGGAAATACAAATAAGGGATATTGGCATAGTTTACTAGCTTGTAGAGTTGATCTATATGCTCTATAGGTATAGCACAAGCTTTTGAGGTTATTTGCTGCATGTTTTCCCCCTGCTGTTTTAACCAGTGCTCTTGTCTCATCTCTTCTGTCCTGTCTAAATATCCTGCTTCTCTGTAAACAATAATAACAACAGAACAATAGAGCTGATTAGATGAAAGCCAAGTAAAAAAGGTCAACATGAAAGGTTAGGAGGCCCATTAAGCAAACTGAGTGACAAAGTGAACTGACATTGGAAATGTTTTTAGCGTGAAATTGGCACTCACATGTCCTTCATGCAAGAGGGCATGCGTCTCATCCAGTATGAACATCATAAACACTCATACACCTTCAGAGACTTGGCATGAGAGAAAGCGACTTGGCATGAATGTGTTCCCTTAGCCCCTAGTGCCATGCTCCAGCTGCATTATAGATAACATCCCTCAGATCTCCAAAAACCATAGGTGACTGCAGCATGACTACTTGGCTCATAGCAGTGGGTGTCAGTCACTTAAAAGACAAATTATACAAGCATACCCTAATAGATTTACAAAATACATACCAGGAAGATAAAAAGGGCATAAATATAAACACCAGTGAAAGGTGCCAAGGCACTCATAGTTTATTTCTAAGAAAGTAGGATATGGTTAACATAAACTTTAGAAGAAGTTACCAGCCCTCCATAAAAACAACATTTTTAAGTATACATTTTCATTTTCCTAAACTATTTTTGAGATTTGTGTGATA
>VOQK01002471.1:3229-13441 GCA_015052645.1 Benitochromis conjunctus
ACGCAGTACAATAAAATGAAATACCAGTAAAAACAATAGATTGCAATACAAATACAATATGTGTCTTGTTGTTATTTTAACATCATCCTTCTTTAAACAGGTTGCCATACTTGTTGTTTTCCCTATTAGTGGGTGAGTCAATAATACTTGGTTCAGAGCAAAATAAGACATATTTTACAACTTTGAAAGCCTCAAAAACTGTTTATCTTTGACTGATTAACCCTGTTTTAACCTTTGTCTGTGCAGTGTATCGATTAGACATTGATTGTGTGATGTTCAAAGTTATAGAAATGTAATTCATTTTTCAATAAGAACTTTAAAAGTCACCTGTCAAAGTAATCACCACAAAATATAACAAGCATGAAGTAACATAGGCAAGACCAGTGCCATTGTTCGTGCATACATATATTTTGGCACATATTTTAAATGTTGACATTAAATCACATTAACTGAATACTTGACTTATCCACCATTTAGCTTTTGTTGTGTTTTAAAATGCGCCTGTTTAATGCACTTACACTCACAGCCTTTCAAATAGCTGTAACACAGGATACAGAAACCATTTACAATGGTCCTTTTACTCACTTCAACTGCTCCTGTTTGCAATAATTGCGTTTTTCTATGCCTATCGTGTGTTCTCATCCTCCTGCATCTCTATGATCCCAACAGACAGCCAGGTGGTTGGAGAGAGTGAACGCAGCAGGGAGCAGATTCTCCAGACCCTGAGCGACCTGTCCAGGGGCTTCCAAGATATTGCAGACCGTTGCCTTCTAGTGCTGCATCTGGAGGTCAGGTATGCAGGAGAAACTGCTCGACTCTTCACATTTTTTTTTAATGTTGTCCCAATCTTAGAGCACTTCTTTATACAGTGGTATGACTAAAGCAAATTTGATTATTTTATTTATAGGAATATTTTTACACTACATATTTAATATAAAGAAATTGGCCATAATAGTTGATCTATCTTTTTTTTTAGGCAAGTCATGAAAGTAAACATAATGCATACACAGAAAGCATTAGACTCTAAATGCAGAGTTAAAAGCAGGTTGTGTCAAATTGAATTATACGAGCATGGTGATGTATTCACCTTAAGGTAATGAGTTTTTAGCATAAATAGGTTTTGGAAGACAAAATGTTTTGAAAACAAATAACATCACGGGGAAATTATATTGCTTCAGCTATCATCATTCACTGGCACGGTGTGACATGCAACAAAACAACTGTAGTCATTGTTTTCCAAGTCTGCACACTGCCACCGTAATGATTCATGTCATTGCGTGGCAATGATGAGCCTCAACTCATCAAGGTCCTCCTGCTGCACATATTATCTGCCTGATATTTTTATGTGAATATTATTTGAAGCACATCAAATAATTCCACTCTGCCTGTGCGTGTTGCACTTCCCTTTCACCTCCTTCCCAGGAAGTCTGTAATCACTGCGTTCGTAATATTCATTTGCATCACTGAACAAAAAAGCAGAATTATACTGCCGCTGAAAAGGTTGGGGTCACTTAAATGTCCTTGTTTTTGAAACAAAAGCTTTTTTCTCCCATTTAAAATAAGATCAAAGTAGTAAATTGCCAGATTTCAGTATACTACTCTCGCAACAGAGCAGTTAAAAAACAAACAGAGCAAGAACCAATTGAGCAAGTAAGAAAAGTACATCAGAGATGCTTGTTTGAGAAAACAAGGACTTACTGGTCTTACTCAACGAGCAGGTTTGTAAAGTGGTATCCAGAAGACACACGTTTTACCATGAACAGTAAAGAGGTGGCTCTCACATGCCATGTGAGACTGGGCAGTAGGAGTTGAAGATTGCGATTGTCTAACAAACATAGACTTGGGGTGGGGGGTGCTAGTTTCCAAACAGCAGGACAGTGACCAAAGCAGTGTTCCCGTTGACAGCAAATTTGGATTTACTTTGTTTCAAAGTTGGATGGTTTCCCAGGGGCTGATCAAATAGGCACATCTAAGCTTATTGCATAATGCGCATGCATCCAAACTCATCCCACCTTTCTAATTTATTTAGAACTTACTCAGTTCTGATTGGATCTCGTCTCTCAAGAACAATTTTCATCTAATATTTATTTGTTGACAAACATGTCAGTGAACGTCATTGTCAGTTACATTTTATTTAGTTATCGTCTTGTTTTCGGCAGCAATGAAAGGTCGTTGACAAAAATTACTGGTCAGCGAGATGAACACTGGACCAAAGCACAGGTCCACACTGCTTAATGATGAAACAGTCAAATGCTGTTGTCTCTGTTATGGAGTGGCATGCACAGTCACTGGAAAACAACCCGATTGACCGCTTGATCATATGGTATGTAAGAAGCAGCTGTCAAACTAATGCAACTTGGGAGAAAGGCTTTAGGAAATGTGGGGTCAAATTTCTCTGGAATGCCTCAGCAAAATGCCAAAGGTCTCCAAGGCTGTGACTGCTGCAGATGGGCAATTCTTTGAGGAAGGTGACGTGTAAAGGGCAAAATATTTATTTTACTAAAAATGTCTGTCAATGTCTTGGCTATATTTCCTTTTTACTGTACAAGGCCATTTAATGAGTAAAAGTGCGAGTTATGAGAAACATGATGTTTTCTCAGTTACCCCAAACTTTCAAGCCGTGTGTACTTGGTTTCTACACACAACATTGCTCAGAGCACGTGTCATTAAATCAGACGAGTTAAAAGAACCAGTGGCGTCACACGCATGCCCTGAATGCACGAGTTCAGAAATGTATTTTCAGCGTGTGTTTTGAATGTCAATATCTAAGTTAATTTACCACACCATATACTTTCTCACACCCACATCCTCTAATAGTCCTCCATCATCCCTCCCCAGTTTTTTCCATCCATCCATGTACTACTATTTCCCTGTAGACCATTGTGTAGCTTATGCAATATTGTTGATGATTCCAGTAGAAAACCCTCCCTGAGGCTGATGTCTAGCTATATGCTACACTCCATTGACTCTCCCCATCTAGCAAATTTCCCTTGATAGTGGTACCAGCTAAATGAAGCCATGAGCAAAAAAGAAGGGGGGGTGAAGAGATGGAAGAGAGATGAGTGAAGTTAAAGTGGGAGTGGGGGTTAAAGAAGAAAGCTAGAGTGGGTTAAGTGGGAGAAATGATTGAATAGAGAGAGGAGGAGGTCGGATGGAGGCTTTGAAAATGCTGTGTAGTTGTTGGCTTTGCCTTAGGGAGGAAGAGAAATTCACCCATATAATTTTATACCCTTCAGCTCTGGGCAGTGTGATTATGGAATTATAAAACTATTGACTTTTTAAGTCTAGACAGAAATTAGCTATCTGTGGACCTCAAAGACCTCATACTAATTTAAAGGTCTTTAGGGAACCTGAAAAACATAACGTATTGTTAAAGGATAGGTCAAAATCCACCTGCTGTAACTATTAAAATCCTAAAAGTATTATTAGATGTTTGCACTATGGGCAGGAAATTTTTGGATAAGGTTGAGATTAAAGGGCTCGTTTATTTATTATGGGTATTTCCACTTGATAATCCCTCCAAAATGACATTTTTACATAACAATAATCAAAACTTTGAGAGCATTTCTGATATTTTAGTTTATTTGTGGCATTTAGCTATGAATCCATTAAAAAAAACTGTAATTTTACCAGCCCAATAAATATGACTAGGAAAAGGTGAATACAAAAACTCTTTGGCAAGGTCCTTAATCCACAGTTATTCTACTAGCACTGGGGTTTTTTGGCATTCTGGTACAATAGACAATAGTCTTCCTTTAACTACTGCCTCTAAAAAACTATAGATCAAATATGTGGGGAAATATACACAAAGCTATGTTTTAGACATAAGTGTGCTTTCTACAAATTAAATAGTTTAAAAAGACAATTTACCTTAGTAGATCTATTAGACACGGCATTAAGTATATAAGTAGCTTTATTTAAGGTTTAATACTCCTCAGAAGTGCACAGCATATTCAACAATCTGCTCTACAGCACTCACTCAGGTGAATGGTATCCAACAGTGATGTAGTGCTAGTTGTACAAGTGGATATATCATGAGTACTCTATAAACAGAATGATTTCTGTAGAAATTATAAGTATTAGAGTAGGTTTAGTGGGGCTTGAGGAATGAGAACACTCAGTGCCCGCTAGAGTGTCTTCTAACTATGTTAACCGCCAAAGCACAGAGAATAATACAGTCCATACATATTTCCTGACTCACCACTTTTCCTTGCCGTTCCCATGTTGGACACTCAGCATAGTTCATAGTTTATTTCGGCATATCAATACATAGTTGTCAAAGAATCTGGATGGCAGAATGTTCTTAACAAAGCAGAATATGTAACTTTAATTTCCAGACAGCAAAAGGCGAAAAATTGGGAGAGAAAAAACCTGTGAATTATCTACAGCATCTAATTTTCTCTTTTCTTTCCGTTTTAATCCAGGGTGCACTGTTTCCATTACCTGATTCCCCTGACCAAACAAGGAAATTACGCCATCGTGGCTAACGTTGAGAGCATGGACTATGACCCACTGGTGGTCAAACTGAACAAGGACATCTCAGCCATAGAGGAAGCCATGGGGGCCGCCTTGCAGCAACACAAGTTCCAGTATATTTTTGAAGGTCAGCAGCCCCCCTAGGGTGGCGTTTAAATAACTGCCTCTAAAATACAGCTCTCTTCAACCACTTTCAAAGAACTTAAGAGTCTGAAAACGTTGCTAAATTTTCTTTCTTATTCCCAAATGTCCTTAAAAATAAAAAATGTTTCCTGATATAATCACCATAATTTTCCCTGCCTCTTTTTTCTCATCTCTTACCAGGTCTTGGTCATCTGATCTCCTGTATTCTGATCAATGGGGCTCAATACTTCAAGAGGATCAGCGAGTCTGGCATCAAGAAAATGTGCAGGAACATTTTTGTCCTCCAGCAAAACCTCACCAACATCACCATGTCCAGGGAGGCGGACCTGGACTTTGCCAGGTTAGAGTCTTTTTCCACATTTTGAGCTTGTGCAGAAAAGCTAAGCTAAGAAAGCTTCCCTGGAGCAGTTTGTGTGGTTCAGTAACAAGCCTTCCATTCAGTGCCTTGGAATATAACTAGCAACCTTTCGCACATTTCCGCTAATGTGTGTTTATGCCGTAGGGATCCCAGATTTATGTTGTCCAGTCCATCTGAATCTATGCTTTCGAGCTTATCAGTACTGCTCTATATTGATAGCATGCATTTCTGCTAGCTGGGCATCACAATACGGTTTTAATTGGTTCACTTGTTTATAAAGTTATCAAAATCCACCCACCATAACGCATAGTGTGTGGCATAAACAGAACAGCAGAGCTGCATGGGTGCTCCTCTTAATCTAGACACACCGTGATGTTTATTTCCCACTTCCAGCTTGCAGAGAAAGCAACGTTGTGTGTGTCAGTGGGAGAACAATGACTCACACAAAACCTTCTTCACATAAGTGGAAATCAGCTGAACAACCGGTGAAACAGTATTAAGGGTTACGTTTGCCTGCTTCTTTTGCACCTTTTTAACAGCTTTTCCAGTTCTACCAGAGCTCACAAGCATTTCTTATACAAGTGTAAAAACGGGAATAGATACATTAGCTAGTATTTACAGGTATATTAAAAATAAATATCAACTACTCCATTTAAAAACAAGCGCTCACCTCAGCTACCTGCGACAGTCCCAGTTATTGTTACTGAAAGCTGTAAAGCTTCTCAATGCACATTTTAGTTCTACTCTATAGTATAGTTGTAGTGTAGTTTGAGGACAGTACAATGAATTATAATTCTGTCTCTTATCAGGGTGAAGGCACTGACCTGTAGGCAGTTTTTTGTTCAGGCTTTCAGGCTCGGGCTGTTCTGTGTACCCTGGGGTAATATTGGGTTATTGGCAGTTGTGAAAAACTGTGTAAGTCTGCTTTTTTAAAGAAGTAATCCGATCGTAGGTCAATGGAGAAAATCAGTAAAGAATCAGACCAATAAGAAGACTCGATAATGGCACTGGTATCAATAAAAGCTTATGAATTTCCATTCCTGTTTTAGAGATTGGTAGCCTTGAACAGGACAAAGAGGAAATTGATATTTTGGGCAGATATTGAGTTTGTGTAAACTGTAATGCCATTTTCTTGCCAATAAAGTTTTGCTGTTTTTGTGGTAAAAAAAGATATCATTTCACACGACTAAAGGTAATAAGACAGCGAACACACATGGAATTTATACTATGGCTACTCGACTTTGAAGAGCCACTATTTGCAAGATAAATAAATGGTAAAAATTACGTGAACTGTATTATGAATCCATCAAATCAGTGGCCTCATCATAATAACTGGTTCTGTTTAAAATTAGTCAGTATACTGGTCCAGCTTTATCTCCACACCTGCGCAGACGCACACAGTGTTTTCAAGTTCAGAAAGCAACTATGTCAGTGCGTGAGGCTGACAGATGGTCAAACAGATTGTCAACCACACTGTCTATATCTGTGTCCACGCGGTTGTTGCTGTTTATTTTCTTATTCATACATTTAAATTTTGTGACTCTAAGTGCTGTTGCCCAGCGCTGCTCAGCCCTGACAGGCATAAGAGAAATCAGCACCTCAGACATCTTTGCGAACAAGATGGAGGGAGTAAGGGAGGGAGGAGGAGGTTGGAAAGAGAGAAGAAGGTGGAAAGAGAAGAGTGATTCATTGTATTCATATGATTTTTTTTCCCCTTCTTTGAGAAGCCTGTGTCCTTGACAGCAGAGAGTATGTGAGAGGAAGGGTGATGGAAAAGATGGAGAAAGAAAGATGGCTTGAGGGGAAGAAAATTGAAAAACTAAGTAAAGGGAAGTTGTCGAAAAGGCATCTTTGAAAGGAAAAGCATGGAACGGACTTGAAGAGGGCAGCATGGTTAGACAATATCTTACAGTGGAGATGAACACGAGAGAGATGGGAAGAAAGGGGGGAGGAGGAGGAAATGAGTGCATTATAAAATGAATAACAGATTATGCTTAAACAGCTTGAGTTTCAGCACATTTAGCAGCACCAACTATACATTTTAAGGTGACTTTCACAACCCTGTTTGTCTGCATTTGATCCTTACTGTACAGTAAAATGTGTTTTTGCCATCTGGGCATCTTACAGTATTTTATAAGTTTAATGATCCTCCCTTGTGTTATGTGTTTGAGTGCTTGGGTCTTTATGCGCTGGCAGAGTTTGGGCTTTTCTATTGTTTGTAATGTGCCAGAGTGGCAAGCCAAGTTTCCCCTGAAGAAGACAAAAAATAACCAAACAAATAAGTAAACTGAAATTACCTGAACTGTACTGGTTGTGGAGGACCATTGATTAGTATGTTATTTCTCCCCTCTGTCATCTTTGATTATGGAGAAATGCCAGTGATGGCTTTTCTGTCTTTTCTGTCTTTCTCCCACTCTGTCTGATTACGAGGTGTGGGTGGTGTGGAGGTGTTGATTGGGAATTGCAGAGCGCATTGTTTACACATTCATGGCTTTTTGAATTGGCCGGCCTCCGGCTCCAAGACGCACCAAGTCTTGCAAACGCATACAGATACACACAAACTCACACACATGCAGAGTCACTTGCACACATCTGCTATGTATCGAGTATGAGCAGATACCCAGCTAAGCCTATCAGCTTTTTGAAATAACCTCATTTATATGGACTGGGCATTAAGTAAACTTATGCCTCCTAGTGGAAGTGGCCGTCTTGCGTGGAAGGAAATAACTTACAGTAATGTATATATGGCTTAGAGAGAGCTACAACTGACATTTTAATGCTTCTCAGCTACCCAGATCTTCCTTTTTAAATACATGCAGTTACATATACAGTCATTGCTAACGATGTTGTATTTAAATATGCAATTCCTATAACAAAACTGTTCAGTCTCTTTTAAATCAACGGCATTTGCTTGAGTTGTTGATATCTTAAACGAGAAAGGCCACCCACCTTCAAAATAATAAGATAAAAACACGTCAATTTAAACATTTAGTGTACTACAAATGTTTTATGAATACAAACACCTTACCGATTGACAGAGTGAATTGTTTTGTAGCTGGGGCCCATATTGAAAAATCCTTTCTTTTTCTTTAATTCGCTTATGTATACATGGCATTTTGTAAAGTCTAACAGTTTAGTTGTAAAGATTTTGAGAAAACTAACATGGTCTGACCCGAGTCAAAAGCAGTTTGATAAAGAGGCGTAAAAGAAGAATGTCCATCAGTATTTTATTACCACCTCTTGAGAAATAAGAGCAAAACTTAAAAAGGAAGTAATCTCAGCAGGAAGCCTGCTTTTCAGAGAAGCTGCAGATGCTTCCCCTTATTTCCACGTAATGTTTTTTTTTTTTTTGGTTCTTAGGTGTGTGAATGCTTGCATGTGTAATGTTAAATAATTGTATCTACATATGTGTACTTGTATGTGGAAACCAGGTATGCCTGGACTAATGCACCATAACAGGCACCGATGTCAGTTAAAAAGTAAGGTGAGGCCAGTAAAGCAGCACTGCAGAAGGCGTGAAGACACACACACACGCATGCACACACACACACACGAATGCACACTTGCCTTTTTGCTCTCTCTCTTTCACTGTGCAAAAGGATGGAGGAACAGTGCCACCTTGTGGTTCATCTTTATATACAGTATAAAAAAAGTGAGAAAGCCTACAGTATTTCGATCGCTCATGTTGCACAGGGTGATAAAACTCAAATCTACATGTGTGTTTGTGTGACCATGTGTATTTGTATGGTCCTATAGTGGCCTCTTGTCTCTCAGTCAGAATTTGGCAGCAACTTGACTGTCAAGGTCAAACACACACACACATACACATATCTAAACACCGGCACAGAAGTGGACACACACAGACCATCTGCTCAGGAAACAGTTCTGGGAAACATGCTGCAGACCTGTGTGTCACTGCAATGTCACATCTGTGTGTGTGTGTAAATGTGTGTGGGTGTGGGTGTATTCACTGCATGGTCAACCGTGTCGGTCCACTGATCACCTCTCATTGTCCTGTGTTTCATTGTCCTGTGTTTCTCTCTTGCTGTCTTTATGTTGTGGTCTCTTGACAGGGACAGAAATGAGATAAGTAGGTGAAGCTGTTGCTGTATCTTTTATTTTGAAAAGACCAGAAGTCACAATAGTTGTACAGCTAGAAAACTTTCAAAAACACTTAAGTGTTGCTTGGCAACAATCCATTTCAGTCTATGAAGAAATCATAGCTCTTTGCCTGGCAACATTTTTACAAACCTAAAAAGAGATCTAACATAATTAGCCTTTCACTGGGATTTAATATCAAAGTATATAATGGTTGCTAGGTTGTTTAACCTTTTGATTTCAACACTAGAATGACATCAGAGGAAAATGGACCATTTTACTATCAGGAACAAGAAACACAATCACATTTACAAAGCTGAAATGTAGGTTTACATTTACATTTACACACTGATGGGATCAACAGCACTCTGTTCTCCACTAACAGCAGGAAGAATGAGAGGACATGTGGTTTGTTTTTTGGATTGTTTTTAAAAAAAAAAAATTTGTTTTATATGATCCGCATTAAACGTGATATTAGCCTTTTATTTTGGTTGCCTACCTACTGAGGACATTTAAATTGTATTTATATCTGTATTTCTTAGGAGAGGAAACAAAACCAACCAAAAAAACCCACGTATTTTTGTGTTGCATGTGTTGCAACCAAAGAAGAAGAATTTAAACCTTTTTTTCTGAATAATTTTCTGAAACTTGGTATTTGTTTGTTCTGCTGTTCATGTTGAGCTAAAAATCTGACAGCAAAGCATACATAGACATTACTGCACTGCTTTTTTTGGAAGACCCTTTAACGCTTAATATAATTAAAGGTTTAATCTTGTAACCTGCTTTAATTTTCTTCCATCTTGCTTAAAAATGGCTGATTAGTCATTTAGCTAATCAACCAGAAATGAATTGTTTTGGCTCTAGCTCTTTCAGATCAGGCAGACCATGAATTCAGTGTCATATACAGTAGTTTAGGACTTGAAGCTTCTCTATTAGTTTCCAAAGCATAGGATCATTAGAAAACTCGTGTGACTTCATTCAGATTAACACACAGATTGAGTCAGCACAAAATTACTGTTCTGTCTCAATATACTGCTTTCTTTACAGAGTAAAAGTAGACGTCTCTTATAAATCCACACTCACTTTAATGTAAATATGTTCTTTGTCTGAACCAACAGTATTTTGGCTGTGATTTT
>VOQK01002475.1:0-13848 GCA_015052645.1 Benitochromis conjunctus
GAAATTAAAAAAGGTAAGTTGAAATTTCAAGTTAGTATTTAAAAAATTTTGAGTTATAAAGTTGACATTTTGAGACACTAACCTGGAATTTTGACTTAAGCATGATGTAAAAAAAGAATCTTTATGAATAAATTAAATTTAATATTTAATAATTCAAAAAATTCAAAACAAATCTATTTAAGTCTATATAAGTGTATGCATTAATAAAATGTTGACTTTATTATCATTTATAACACAAAATATGCCTCTGTATTATTTACCTTTGCATTAATTTTCCTGCATTTTTCCATTTGAGTTATTTATTGAGTTTTTTCAGTTCGCCTAATCGATGATTTTTTCTTTACACTTTCACCTGTATTGTTTGCCCCGTGTATCGTTTCATGCATGATTGTCCTTCACAGTGCATTAAAGGGTCAACCTTGTGCTTGTTGGTTGCTCCCAAACAGAAACTGTCAGTCAGTATAAGTAACGTCTGCACTTACTCTTAATACGTTTGTTGCATTTAATGGCATTTTCATTTTTCAAGCACTTTATTTAGTTGAGATTTTGGCAGTTTTGGTCCTCCATACTCTCTTTGCTGTCTCTTGAAAATACTGTTTCTCTGAATTGCCAAACCAAACGACACTTTGAACTGGGACAAACAGCAGAATCGACTAACATTTTATCTTCGAGAACGTATTTATTTTTTTCACGTTTGAACTCCAGCGAGATATGCTTTCTCACACATTCACCTTTTCTAGTCCTAGATTTAAAAAGGAAAAAACGAAAGAGAAAAAAAACCCCAATCATTATGTTTTTGTCTCAAATGGCCAAAAAATGTGGGACCAATTGCTTAAATATGGGAAAATTCCTTTCTTGACCGTTTGATTAATGGCAGTCGTGTGTTGTGTTTGTGTCTCCCGGGAATGTATTGATATTACTTTAAGGGAGACAACCCAACAAAAACACAGTCCTCTACAGAGTGTTTACTGTATAATGGGTGTGACAGGCTACCTTAGCCCAATTCTGAGGTCACTGCTGGTGTTTCCTACGAGGTATGACAGTTTTACAACTGCAGGGCTCAGACTCAGATTGTTTCTGACATGTTAGACTGCTGCTGCTCGCCGTCTGTCTCACCATCGCTCCCCTTCGCTTTCTCCTCTTCAGCCTCCCTGCCTCGGTCTGAAACACACTCCATTTCTTTCTTTCCCTGCAAATTATATACAGGCTTTCTGAGCCAGACCCAGGAAAAGGGACTCTTGAGCATATTTTAAGCCAAAAGTCTTAATCTCTCATAATAGCTTTTATTTGTTAAAGTTGAGTGAAAGCCCATATTTCATTTAAATGGGGCTCTGCTGGGACTGATGAGGACTAGTTGTGGTAATTTCCTAACATGCTTTAAAACAACAAACTAGAAATGTCAAGAGGCTAAAATAAAACATAAAAAAAAAAGAGACAATTACACAGGAAAAACTTATTTTTTTTTGTTCTTATTCAACACACCTTTCACATCTATCCTCCACCGGCATAAAAATGCAAGGCAGCTTGATTTCGCCTTGTTTTGCAGGCAGGTTTGTGTCACACAGAGAAGCCGAGTGAGCCAAGGCGGTGCGGCGCTGTTCGGTGGGATGGGTGGCAGCAGAAACAGGAGCGGTTCAGATGTTCTTTATCTTCATGCTGCAGAGCAGTGAAATGTGGAGGAATGCAAGCTGTACATTTACAGAGGCCCCGAGGACACACAACTCTCCTCCTGCATTGTGGTTGTGATAATATAATCATGCATAGTTTCTGCACTAGCTAAAGAACAAAGATTGCTATCCAAGAATATAAACATTGTCTGCAAGAATGTGTTTTAATTTTAATAATAATGCTTTTTTGCCCCATTTTTCCGCCTTTCCAAAAGACAGACCTTGGTGGAACGGGTCAAAAAGCTGGCTCTGTAAACATCATATTCATGTTAGCTTTGAGAAAGGTTTTGGGGGGAATTCATAGAGAGAGAAAAATTTACCTCATTTCTAAGTACTAACACAGTATACAGTATATAGGCAGTCAGTGCACACACACACACACACACACACACACACACACACACACCACATTTCGGCCGAGGCTCTGTGATCTGATTTTGAATGCAGCATCTTGTTTGATGTCTTTTTGATGATGGACATGAAATAATGTCCAAATCACCAGAGGCTGGAACATCAAACAGTTCCAAATGAAAACACGGTAATGTCTTCTCGGACTGAGCCTTATTGCGCCTTCATTTGCCACTGCCCCATGGAAGCTGGGCTTTGACTACCAACAGATAAAAGATGGGTTGATAAATGAAGCACTTTCATCTCCAACAAACTTTGACAACTTTTTCATTTGCAACACAAACACTGCATGGCTAATACGCTGCATCATAATATAATCAGATAATGAGAGATGGTAATGTCAGCAGCTCAATGAAAAGTCAAAGGTGGAAGGAATATCTTTGAAGAGGATGAATGGTTGGAAATCATCGCAGCAGGATAAGGAGTGCCCGGGAAATGCTGATCTTTGTATAAAGAACAACACCCCCCCCCCAACACACACACACATACACACACACACGCACGCACGCACGCACGCACAAACAGCCTGAAAGTACAGGATCATTTATATATTGTTCTATTTCAAAATCCAATGTTCCTTAAGATAATGGGGTGAGAGAGCTAATGCAGAGCACAGGTGACTTAGTGATAATGAACCAATATATATGCATCATGCAAAACTGAGCCTCATGCTTGGCAAAGGGAGCTCAGCACATCCATTCATCTCAATTTCGCCTGTTATGAAACACAGGCGGGGAAGCCATCCTCGCAGTTGCATCACGCGTGCCTGTCCTGAAGGGTTCGTCTCGTGTGAAGTCCCGCTGTGAGCTCGCCACGTCGGTTCTCCGGCGTTTATCATAAGACGGCTTTTGCAAAGGGGTGCGGGCTCGTTCGCGGTGAACCGCGAGCAGGTCATCAACTTTGCATTTAATTTGAGTCTTAAGTGAAAGGAAGCCGAGTTTCTGGATGACTTGCAGATGGGTTCGGTGTCTCCCGCGGGGCTTTTTGGATGGCCCTGTGTAAACCGAGAGGCCGATGTTCAAACAACAAGACAGAAAGCCATGGTGGACTCAGAGCTTTGCTTTGGCCTCCGTGTTAGTTCCCGACAGCCTACTGGCACCCAGCTCCAGTTAATAAAGTGCACCACCCAGATCCTGCTGCGACTGCACGGACCGTATGTCTGCTGAGTGTGTGTGTGTGTATGTGTGTGGTCAGTTCAAGCTGGAAAAGCCACGGATGAAAGACAAACTGCATGCCACATTTGCTAAATCTATGATGGGAGTCTCATCCACTCTGTCTTCTCTTCAGATGATGCGCAGCAGCTCAGCACATGGAATGATTTAGACACAGAGGATGATCAAAAATGATTATGGCACGTCTTGTTAAACTTGCATAATTACTGTCACAGCGTATTCTTGCAGTGGCAGTCAGAAGCTCGAGCTGATTTTTTTTCTTTCTTTCTGGTCAATAAAGCCCACAAAAAGAACTACACCAGCTTCGTTCATCTGTGCCACGGAGCTTCAGCTGCTTTGGCGCGATCATTAAATGGCAGCGATAGTGGGCGCAGCTTTTTAAATCTGCAGTTCATTCCTGCAGCACAGCTCATTAAGTAGTGGAATTTAAAGAGAAGAAAATAATCTAGTGAATAGTCTAGCTTTAGGATCCGTGGTCCTGACAGCTTAAACTTCTTCTCTAATGACGCTCTCAGATGTATCCACGTCAACAAGCTCACTGGATAACCTCCAACCCGTTCGAGCCAACTGTCAGGAGCTTCCCATACGCAAATGTTTCATTTTGTTTAACCGAGTTGGTGTTGCTATAAAAAGAAGCGATAACAGATGGATCTCAATTAGTTCTGAGTTGTGACTGCAATTTATCACACGCTGTCAACTTTAGATTACACCTGCAACTCTTTAGCTGAGGTTTTTTTTTCCTTCTTCCCCAAAACGGATTTACACCACAGGGGGACTTTTTACGAAGCTTCTGCCGCCGCCGATGCTGCTGCTGGACACGGAGCAGACAGGCATTACGGTGGGACAACAAACGTCCCATGCAAAGCTGCGAGATGCAAGCGTAGACGCAAGAAAAGACAGAATGAGGACAGAGAGACAACAACATCTTGCTGTGAGAACATCATGGCTGACACACATAAAGGAGGTTTTTTTTCTTTTTTTGTGCACTGAAAGGCTAAAATCAGACAACATGCAGTCTCTGGATAGCAAGACAACCATCAGACTGTTATACCAATGCTGATTGAATGTTGCACTCACATTATTTGCCCATTTACATAAGATTTTGATAAAATGTCAAACATTTGTCTAGTCTTGTGTAATGCCCCTTCTTGCCAACAGAGCAGGTCTGTGTTGGACGCGGGACCTCGAGGGTGTCTCCTGTGGTGTCTGGCAGCGTGTCCGTTGGGTGTTTGGGTTTTGCAGGGTGGGGTCGGGCCACGGCTGCTCAATCAGACTGGGATTTGGGGGATTTTTTTGGAGGCTGTGTTAAGACTTTGGACTCTTTGCAGTGTTTCATGTTCCAGTGCAGTTGTCTGGGGTTCAGCTGAGGGCGCTATCCTGCTGTGTGCGAGGATGCTGCCATCAGGGAGCGCAGTGTCAAAGTAACATCTACACGAATGCCAACACAGAGTGTATTAAAGACATAATTAATGCAGTTAACATACAGAATATTTGATTCTTTAGTTTGCAGTGAAAAAGGGGGATAGTGTGATAGCTTGGCAACCTGTTCAAATGGGTTTCACTCTATGGCAGCTGGGACAGATTTGAGCCCCTCCCCTGCAACCCTGAATTGGTTAAGCAGCTGATAAAATGGCTGGGTGGATGGAAAAAAGGGGATTTTTGTTTATTATATGCCATGAATGATAAAGTTACCCATCAATTTATTTATATTTCACACACAATATGAAGTGTTTCGAGACACGTGAGTTACCAGCTCCATCATTACGAGGAAAGCGGACGTCACAGTTTACTTTAAGTCATTTCTGCTTTTGCGTCACTAGGAAATCGCGTGTGTATTAATCCACCCAAGAAAATAGTTCCACACAAATCCACAATTTATTCCCATTTACGCGAGAAGAAACTTGATAAAGGTGTCCACACGTTTAAGTAAA
Organism: Benitochromis conjunctus; assembly: GCA_015052645.1. NCBI lineage: Eukaryota > Metazoa > Chordata > Actinopteri > Cichliformes > Cichlidae > Benitochromis > Benitochromis conjunctus. The sequence continues at coordinate 5,179 of VOQK01002475.1, forward strand.
AATGCTTTTTTTTTTTTTGACCAACGAGTCTGTAGTTTGGATCTTTTTTGTGGGTTTTACCTTCAATAAAAGTGTGAAACATGTCCTCGATTTATTATTCCAAATGCAAATAAGCAACCAAACATCTGCGAACAAGAAAAAATTTCACATTTATTTGATATCAAACAGGAGTTGAATTAAATACCAGCTGATGATGGGCTCTTACAAAAAGAAATAAAATGAACCTAATCAGTGCTGCAACAACTTTTCACACTTCCCAACCATGTTCTTTTTTGTTTTTTTAACACTTTTTTTTCTTGGAATAATTAATAAATTAATTAGTGTCAAAGAATGAAATGTCCTCAAAAACTGCATTATCGCATCGACGTGGCACCAAAAAAAAAAGAAGTCTCAGAAACCCGACAATTTCTTTCTTTCAAGTAAAATAAATTACACGAGGATCCAATTTTACTCCAAATCTGTGCATGGCCCGGTGTTAACAAATATTAACTACTGGGAAAAACTCATCATTCATGAAAGCAAAAAGCACTTCACAAGCAGAGACGTGAGCATGATGATTTCATATGGATTTTGTATCTCCCAAAACTTTTTTTTTTTTTAATGTTTTTCTCATATTCAAACATACTACAACAAGTCAAGTGTGAGAGGAAAAGCACATTTCCACCATTTTTGATTAACCTTGTCTGAAGACTCTTATTAACATTGAAAGGGCAAGAACTACTGAATGGTTGCCATTTCTTCTTCTTTCTTTTTTTTTTCCTTTTTTAATTTCACTTTTTACACTAGTGGTACAGCAAAATATATTTTTTTCAGCTGTTACTTTGACAACAGTTAAATGTGCAATAGAGAAAATATAAGGCCTGAGTCTGAATTAGTGGTTTCTTAACTTTACAGTCCTGACTGTGTAGTGGAGCCACACTAGTTCTAGTTCTGCACTTTTTGACTAAAAAGACCCCGGTTCTTCAAAGCCCCCCCCCCCCCAGGAATACGTCAGGAGTTTCATAGTTCTTAGAGTACTTTCCTCCCCTTTTTTCTCTCTTTTTTTTAACTCTTATTCTTCGATTTTTCTTGCAGTACAACAGAAATGCCAGATTTATCTCGGCCTACGTGTCATTCTCTGCTCCTCTTTAGTCCAACAGCAGAGGCTTCACAGTCCACATTTGTCTGGCCTCAGATGGGATGTGTTTTGTGTGTTAATGAGATCTGTGTGCAAAAGTCATGTATTCATTCATTCCTTTTCTCACCCAACAACTTTTCACTTCCTGCCCTGACACAAAGAACAGAAAGAGCGTGTGAAGCGCGGAGCCAGGCTCGCCGGCTCTCGATGCACCCATCTTGCTAAAACCTGTGCAAACAAAGCGTCGCCCGCTCAGAGGCTGGTGATGAGCTGCATTTGTCCGTCGGCGGGCGTCTCTCCGTCGTGCGCACAGTCTTCGTTGTTGGGTGGGATGATGCACCCGTCGCTGGTGCCCCGGTTTATGTGGTAGTAGGACAGCGGCTGCGGCGCATCGCCGAGCTCAGGCATGCTTTTGTGATACGCGTCCTCGCTCTCGCTTTGAGGTGAGGGGGAGAGTTCCTCCTCCTCCTCCTCCTCTTCCTCTGGAGGGTATGGTGAAGCTGAAGGCGAGGGGGAGTCTCTCAAGTTTGGCATGCTGGTATAAAGGGAGTCTCTATTGTTGCTGGGTGAATGGGAGCCCATGTCCTCCTCTGCGGTAACAGTCTCAGAGCCATGGCCACTCTGGCCCTCCAGGCACCTGGGGGCCTTCTGGGAGCTGTACAGCAAGGAGTGAGTCCTCTGGGGCAGGAGAGGGGCTTCCAGCACCTCCTTGTGGTGGGGGTGCAGGAGCAGCTCCAGGGTGGCGTGGCCTCCTCTTCCGCTCCCTCTCTGCGGGGATGAGGCATCGGCGTGATCTGCCACGATGGCGTCATCCTCGCTCCCGCTCCCGCCCCCACCCCCTCCCCGGTCCACCGTCACCCTGGTCTGCGGAGGCAAGACTCTGTCCCTCTCCCGAGGGGCATCGCGAACTTTGGGAGCCCCGCGGGGCCTGAGGTTGTTGTGGACAATCTCGGATATGATCAACTTCTCAAAAGCGGCATCGTCCAGGTTGAGGCCCCCCAGGTCACCCGGGGCTCGAACGCCCACGGCCTCATAGTCGTCGTCTCGCAGGGAGTAGCTGTTGTTGAAATTGCCGTTGAGGGGGAGGGTGTCCATGGCACTGATGTCCCTGCTGTTGCTCAGAGACTGCTGTCCTGCAAAGAAAGGGGAAAATGAGCAGGTGAGACGCAACGTTTCAAGCTTTTCATAGAAGAAGACGGTCTCCACTACATCATCCACATGTGCTTGATACTGCTCAGGACACTTTACTCTTGTACTCTTTGATCTCTCGATTCATTTTAATTTTAAACAAATAATAAAAAAAAAGAGAAAAGAAAACTTTTAAAATTCAAAGGAGAACCCAATTAGCTTCCCTCCATGTCCACGCTCATTACTGCTGAATATCATTAAAGCCAATCTAAGAGATTATCCTGAACAATATTGAAGAAATGAGAACAAAAGATGGCTTAGAAATTAAAAATATAGTACAGCAACACGTAATTAGGTAGCTCATGACCAGGTAACAAACAAAGCAGCAGGAAAACAGAAGAAAATGGGAATAAAAGAAAGAAAGAAGTACAAGCTGATGAGAAAGTGCTGTGACGTTAACAATGAATAAAACATTCCTTCAAAAATAAATGTAAAAAACGAGGGCATAACAAAAGAGTAATGTCAAACACAGATGGCCAACCACCTCTCTGCACTGGGGCCCCCACAAGCACAGCAACAAGCCCCAAACACCACAACACACAGGCAGGGTGCAATGACTCACTTTGCCACCACTCACATCAAGTGTGTCTGCTCAGGCTACCTGGCCTAAGAACAGCTGATTTGCAAAGAAAGTAAAACAGATGCTTTTTTTCAATTGCAGCAGAAACAATAAAATCACTCAAATAGGAAAAAAGTGGAAGCTCGTAACATCCAGCCCGGATTCAGTTGACCCAGCTGGGATTGTGTCCTTGCGCTTAACTTGAGTTTAGTGCAGAGGCTTTGCTTAAATCGCTGGACGTAGATGGAAAAATTATTTTGTTTACCAATTTGAGCGAGCTAAAGGACAAATCAAGGACAACTGAATCCTGGACTCAGCAGGTGAAAGGGTTCAGCAGCAAGCAGTCTTTAAAAGAAAAAGAAAAAGAAAGAAAGTTGACAGAAAAAAAAAAAGAAGTCAAAGAAAATATTTCCTGATGAAACTATTTCTTTCTGAGAAAGATTTTTCCGCCTTTTTGAAGTGTACATCTATCAATTTTACATGAGCGAAATGCGCACACAGACGTACACACAACAGATTACTCCTATTCTGTGCAGCCCTGTCACTAAGCTCAAGTAGCAGGATGGATGTGGAAAAAAAAAAACACAGAGGGAGGGGGCTGGTTTGATTTGATGAGGATTTTATTTACTGGGTAGACTGCGCGTGATATTTCGTAGGCTGACGGCTGTGTCGTCACGAGCACACATAAAAAGGGAAAAAGAGGGAAACTACTCTTTCGAACTTGACAGAAAATAGATGAGGGTAACTGAAAAAAAAAGCTCTGAAAACAACATCAAAGAGATTTCCTTTAAAAAAAAAACAGCAAAAAGAGTGGAGGGAGCAAAAGGGCACGAAAAAAGGCGGAGTGGTAATGGTGGAGGGATTATTAGACAGTTCTCTCAAAAGGCCCGACTTCCGAATTTGCATTTGTTTATGCTCAGCTGGGCGATTTTGTTGCAGACAGGTATTGTCTACCGGGAGAGTGGATGAGGGAGGGAAATGATGTGAACAGAATTCAACTGGACACAGAGACAGCTGCACTCTGGGAAGCTTTCCAACAGAGATTCATCCAAGATGTTCTCCTTACCAATTTTACTGCACCGGATGAGCATCTGTGGAGTATTACTGAGTATTAATACACTTTATAGTAAAAGACATGCTCATCCTTTTTGCAGGAGCTAAATGTAATGACTCTAGCAGGCGAAATTTAGAATAAGCTTGAGTTAAACTTGACGTTCTCTCGGCACTTATTTTATCCTTGGTTGGTGATCTTCACACTGGGATTTGACATTTGTGTGTCGCACTGCTGTCTTCTCTCCTCAAACTAGTTTCCATATGTAGATCCTTACATCCTTTTATTTGCTCTTTTTTTTTTGTCTTTTTAAGCACTTTAGTTTCTGCTGTCCTTGTGTTTGAACACAGCTCAGCAAAGCCGTTCTCTGCACTGGGATATAAACTGTTTCTACAGGTAAAGTGGAGATTTAAGCTTGCGCTCAAAATGATCTGCTAATTAAATATTGCCATTTTTATCTGCCTGCTCTGTTCTGGTGTTAACCTGCAATTATCCAACAACGATTAAGCAGGTAAACATTTTAGGCCAATAAAGCAAACGCTGTCTGCACGCACACACACACAGTTGTGTGTTGAGCTGCTTGGCTGCTGCAGAGCTCCAGAGAGCAGGGGAAAAAAAAATATATCACAAAAATGTCTTTGAGTTCCTGAACAGACATTTTATGGTCCCAACCCTGCTTCATTATCTCTAAGTGTGAAGTGCACTCATTGTGCTGTAAGCCAGTTTGCAGCACAAAACGAGAGCAGCAGCCGCAGCATGTTAAAGCTATATGTTACTGCATATCTTGCTCCTTATACACTTTTACCATAGAGCGTGTTTTTTTTTAAATATTCTCTTTTATCATCAAATGCGTGTGAATATCTGAGCGCTGTGACTCTGCCCGCATTGCGTCATGTGCTTCTGCTTTCTCCCCTTTGATTAGGTTTCCTTTGCTTTGCCAGTGAGGAACTAGGTCACCATAAACACTAACACGATTTACGCTTGTGTTTTTCTTTAAGTTAGCTAAACAGAATGTAAAGATCTTGTGTAAATACGTCGCTCGTAAATGGTATAAACGATCCGAATCGTCACGAAAAACCTCGCATTCAAGAGAGGGCAATTCTCTTATGACTGCTAAGTGGCCGAGATAAGATAGCATTGACGTCTCTGAGTTTATCTCCCTCTGTGTTTACAAAGGAGAAAATTGCCTCGATAAGAACAAACAAAAATACAGAGAAGGTGTGAATGAAGAAGAACAAAGCAAAATCTTGTGTAATTATTCTCAACATTTCCATTCATGCTGTGTCACAACCGCAACCTCAACAGTTACCATGTTTTTGGTGAATTCAGTAAACAGACTTAATGGAATAGTTCGACATTTTGAGAAATAGTTTCTGGCAGAGGCTTAAATGAGATGACTGGTACCACTCTCGGTATCTGTCTCTCAAATATGAAGCTGCAGCCGGGAGAGGGCAAGCTTAGAATAGTATAAAGACGGGAAGCAGGGGTAAACAATTAAAACAGCTCTGTTAAAAGAAAACAAAATCTGGCTACAGGCACCCCTACAGCTCTCTGATAGACATGTGCTATCTGAAATTATTATTATACATGCAAGAACTTTTGCTTAACTCTTTCTTAACTGCTAACTTCCTTTCTCCACTCGTTGCCTGGGAACTGCTCAGATCAAAGAAAGAGTCGGCAGATGACCTGCCCCGAAGTGGCAAATTGTTGTTCTCGTATGGATTAAACAAATGAGATAGAAAGCGTTAATTAGTGTGCTTTCCATGTGCTGTTAGATTGATTTTGTCACTGAAGGAACTCAGGCTGGCGTTTCAGCTTACTGTTTTGCCACAAAGACTGAAACCTGTTGTTCTTACACTTTTGCTTTTGCACAAATTCAACAGACAGGATGAAACCTGTTAATTAGTAAGTCTTGCACTTGCCAGTTGGTGGATTTTCTTATCATTTTGCAAAGCTAGGCTAGCCATTTCCATCTGTTTATACCACAGACTGTAGTTAAAAGATGGACGTAACCTCGGGGCTGTTTGAAAAATGGAAACCTGCCCTGTCAAGTCTTAACCCTTAATGTATTATATTTGATGCATTGAATTTTACTGATTAATAATGTGCAAATTATCAAAGAAAATGCCAGATGTAGCAAATATGATACCAATTAAATATATACTCATATATGCAAATTAATTTTTTTGCACTTCTCCCACTTTTGATTAAAGTTGCTGTCGCTTCCTTCAATCCTTCGCCCCACTTTTCAACAAATTAGCATTCAACCTACACCTAGCGTCATCCATGTCGAACTATGTGATGTTGGGAGGACTACACACACGTATGTTTGCTCTGGTTACAGATCCTTTTGCGTAACCAAATACCTACACAAAAAGACACAAACATGGTACCGTAAAACAAGCACTATGGAGGCTGGCTGCTGTCTTATTTTTGGAGCGAAAATATTTGGATAAAACTGTAAACTACTAAGTTTTAGCTAACGCTATCAGTGCTGCCGTAGACTCTATGACCAAATCAAAAATGCTACTTACGTACCATCAAAATAAAACACTAGAATTACACTCAAGAAAACTAAAGGTTAAAAATATTTAAAAACAGTTTGCTGATTTGATTTATGGTTAAACCAAACACGTGTGTCAACATCCACCCATCAGCCATAGCAGTCGTACCTGCAGCATAAATAAAATTAATCTTGTACAGTAGTTATGAAGGGATACATTTGCTATAGAGATTAAAACTATTTTTTATACTAGAGTGTAAGCTTTTTTCCTCCTAGTTAAGCTAACCTGTTGGTTTTTTTGGTCCAATTCTAAAAGATAAAACATTAAAATTAGCAGGCTTTCTTGTTGCCAGTTGGCAGTCTTTTTTTTTCTTACAATGCCAAGCTGTCTGTTTCTCTCTATTTTCACTCTTTTTGCTAAGCTAAGCTAGCTTTGGGCTTGACTGACTGACTGTCATTCTTCTAAAAATGAGTAACTGAATGAAATATAATGTTGCCTTAAAAATCAAAGGAAAAGCAAAAACAAACAAACAAAAAAAGGCAGATAAATTGCATAAGAATAAAGGTGGAGGGTGGATGTGCACCTGGGGAGTGAAAAGCCGGTGGAGAGGGGGTGTTGCACACCACGGTTTCTGCCAGAAGGTTGTTATAAGGGTTAGTGTCGTGGGTTCGAAGGAGAGGGTTAGTTAGGAGGTAGTTGCCAGTCATCCCTGAAATAACAGGAAGAGAGAGACAGAGAGGGAGAAAAATTAGGAGTGGTGGAAAAAGCAGCTGAAGAAGAGAGCCTGAGTCATTGTATCTCATGGTCTGTGGTTATATGTTGGTTAGCTGGCCACATAAACAACGGAGCTGACGTTCACTGTCCAGAATCTCACACTGCAAAAGATTTACAGCCTGCGATCCGTCTGCCTTCTATTATGGACAAGGCAGCCATAGAAACGCCGGTCAAAGCAAACCATTATCCAAACAGTCATCTGATCTAACTGACAAACAGTATTACTGCGACAAGTGTCGACCAAAAAAAACGTAGCTGCACAATCAGCTGCTGTGTTTATATGGAACTAATTCATCTAAACAAACTCGTTCGGTTGAGGCAGAAAACGAAACATGTCTAAGTGGCCCGTTGTGACCATGTCACAGCATCCCCATCACCCTCAGCATGATTGTGTATATCTTTAGGAATGCAATAACCATCCTCTAAAAAATAGATAAATAAATAAATAAATAAAAATAAATCCAAACTAATTGAGAATTAGAGCCAAATCTGTGCTGGCACTGTCTGCAGCCTGAGCTTCATGAAGCTGGGATCAGTCCAAAACCTGCTCTGACCTCAGCCTGACTTTGCTCATCTCCCTCCCCTGCTTTCATGCTGACAATCACCCCAGGATGAAGATGATTTAGAGGGCTGCTGCGCAGTCAGTCTCTCCGCTCAGGGTCGTTATTTGAACTCAAGTCCTCATCTATAACTTTTTATGCCAGACTAAATATCACACCTCCTTTCTGTCACTATTTTTTCCCCTCCTTTCAGAGGATCCCGGCGAGCAGGAGCATAGCGGAAAAAGCTGTGAACTTAAGATACACAAGTAACATTTAATGCTATTTTTTGATTGCCTGGCGCTAAGAGAACAGCAGCATTAAATCGGGTCTTATCTTACTCCTTTCTGAGCTGCCACATAGCCACGTGGGCCGCATCCATTGAAGTGTTTATTGTGAATTCAGAGCTTCATCACAAAGAGAATGGCGTATGTGTCTCGTCTGACGGTGGCGAAGGAGAGATGGCTGCTTACCCTGGTTGAGTGTGGAGGTGCTGTTTATGTCTCCTGAGATGAAGGAGGACTCTGACTGCTTCCTCACAGTGTCGTTCCACATCCGCCTGATGCGGCTCTGGGTTGAGAAAAAAGGCAACCACTGATCAGGACTCAACACGGCGCGACTTTTATTGAAGGCTTTTTTGCCCCTAAGGGTTGAGTGGCTATGCGAGTCTGTGATTCAAACCTGCACTTGTACACAAAAAAAAAAAAAATCCAGCTCATTCACTGCATGATGACATGTTTGTGTTCGGGTACAACAAAGCCCTTCACGTGCTATTGATCCAACCAAAAATGGATACGCTGAGAGTCTCACGGTTTGTAATTTGAGAGATCGGCCCTGAGCAGCTTTTTTTTCTCTTTTTTCTTCAGATGCTAAGAGCAGGAGCATCCGCCAAATTCCCAGAGGTGCTCTTAAGATAGCTCTCACAAAGACAAGAAGGA
>VOQK01002481.1:0-12104 GCA_015052645.1 Benitochromis conjunctus
CTAACAAGAAAAAAAAAAAAACACCATAATGAAGAGGTCCTTTGTGTTGTCATGTTTTTGCCTTCTATTTGTCACTTTTTGTTTCTTTTTGTTACTGACTAATCTCAGTTTAAGAGGATTTTTTATTGTAAACCTAAATGTTCTTTTGCAGCAGGAATCACAGGCATTAAAAAATAAACTAACCTATCAGCTTAAACAAGGAAATAGCTTCAACTTTTATTACTTATTATTACTCTTGAATTAGAAGTGAAAGTTAAAAGGAACTATAAAAAAGAAATACCATATTTTTTCTTATCATCTTAAATCACTGACACGGTGATCTCAATTTTGCTTTCATTTGAATAACTCACATTGCTGCATGCTCTCTAATCTGACACTGTGGCATAATTTCATGCGTTTCCTTGCACCAAAAGAGACAGTTTATGATCAACCAACCAATCTTCTCTTGAAAGAAACAATGAAAACAGCCGTCTTCCTTTTAAACATAAAACAATAATATTCGTAAAGCCAGGAGCAGCTCGGCTGTGTGAAATGCAGAATTTGCAGCCACAAGCTGCCGCCTTGACCGTTACGATATCAAAGTATCAAACCTCTTAACGCCAATATTGTCATAAAATATTGACAAAACAATGTTCCACGCACACACGGTCGTTGTTTAAGATATCCAAAACAACGACCCTACAGCTTGCGTGAATAAAACTGCCCAAGGAAGGATTTGTGTTTTACTCGAAGCGAAACAAAAACAATGAAAACCATCACAAGTAGAAGCATTTCACTGCTGCTCCCTGTTATCATCCCCCTCCTTCAGCCGAGCTGCCAATAAGGGTTTCCATAGTCAGAAAAGGTAAAGGGATTTCTCCTACTCTTCCACGGACTTTGATCTGACTGACACACAAACGGCCCTCAGATCACAAGTCTATAGACCCTGTTGGGCCTCTCTGCCTGGTCTGCTTGTACATGTGCACTTTGTCCCTGTGAGGATTCCTTACCCTCCTCCCATTTCCCTTCGTCTCTCCTTTATACCTTCTTCCTCCTCCTCTGTCTCCTTCTTCTCCTACTCATCCTCGGCTGTTTGGTGTTTTGAAACATCTGAGTACAGACATGTTCTGAGCTTTAGAGGACCCAGGGGTCCGGGATCCAGACAGAGGGAGAAAATAAAGAAACTCTACAGTGCCCCCAGTACAAAAGCTATCTTCCCCATTACCAGTGGGGATAAACTCTTAAACATCACCAAACGTCTGGACAGACGGAGAAGATCAGAAGACTGTTTGGTCTGTTGTTCACATAATCATACTGTCAGCTAATAGTGCAGTCAGCAGCTTGCAGTGGAACCAGTGTGATGGGAGTCATTGCATTTATCCTAATGGATAAACAATGTTTTAAGAGGGAAAACAGAGAATAAGAATACTGTACTACGCAGCCTGCTGGCCCCAAAATGTAAGGGTTTCTCCTTGTAGTTTTCCAGCACAGACATGTCAGCAGCATGGACATGAAACATGCCGTCACTGTTTCTTATCTCAATATATCCCTGGGTGGAAAAGTGAGGCAACAGCTTACTGATGTCTTGCAGCCTGCCTGACCATTAAAACATATTTCCATGCTGATGGATGTCAGATGTAACCTTAAAAGAACCATAGCTTTCCCTTGATTTCTGAACCCAGTCCCAGTTACAGTTTTCTAAACTTATTCTTCATGCTTCACAAATGGAACGAGCACAAAGAAGAAGAGGAGAACAAGAGCGCAGCCGAGCGAGAGCACAGAGACCCTTATCTCGGAAAAATCTTCCTGTCTGACCAAGTTCTTGGGATGGCAGCTTGGAAGGACAGTCAGTGGTTTTTATAAGTGAAAGCTGTGAAAGATGTGAGTAAGTTTATCTAAAATGGATACAGGAAATGAGATACAGCTGTGCTGAGAATGTGACACAGCTGTCCACAGCCAGGGATGGTTTAAGCGTTTTACAGGAGTGCAGGAAAAGGTCTCACCCACAAAGGCGGTTCTGCAACTGCAGAACAAGCAAATAAGACGTAGTTTATCACACCAGGAGTGGTGAACTGCGATTAAACTGGACTCAAATTATAGGGGTTATAAGATTAATCCCTCATCTTCGCCAATATGCAAGATCAGACTCTTAGTAATCGCGAGGCCTTTGAGAGCTGCCATCTCCGCCAACAGCCCCCAACTGCATTTTATGGTCACGGGATTTATTCATCTACTGACAACATTTATCACGCAGCCCTCTTAAAAAAAAAAAAAAAATCATCCTCTAAAATTCAAATCACGGCAAAAACTGCCATCATCCTCTAAGATCTTGGCATGGATACAGCCATGTATCTGTCTTCACTTTTCACCCCTGGGCCTTCTAGGAAAGACTGTGGGAGATTGAAAGCCATGAAGCGACCAAAACTGCCTAGGCCATACCAAAGGAAGCTCCTTTGTTCATCATCCAAAACAGGCTCCAAACCGTTTCTCTCCCCCCCCCCCTTTCCTTTTTCGCTTTTTCACATCTGGGATTCAGCCAAGGGAAGTAGAAGTATGGCTTTCCCTGCTCTGCTTTAATATGTTCCATGCCTTCCAGTTGCTTACATCATCAATCTGGGAGATAGCTAAATGTGATGGGATGAACATAAACAGTGCCTGAGTTATGTCTTTAAAGAGACACAGGTCATGTCTCAAGTAGTGTGATTTTCCATTTTTTAAAAGAAAGCAACGCACACATGGAGAGATCCTAACTGGTGGAGGCTATCCTAAATGACTTGTACATGTGTTATGTACTATAAAACATATGTCACAGAGGGAGAAGACTTGAGAAAAGGAATCAGCTTTACAATATCAAAATTCCCCCGTATCATCAACTTCAAGCAGCGAGCTTGTTATTGACAGCCAAATGCCAGTCCTAATCATCTTCCTTTTAATGCTCGCTTAAAAATGCACACCCTCATGTCAAAACCTGAGTACGCATTAACTCTCCCCAAACGGTCTACTTACTAAACATGTCACTAATGAATTATACATCTGACTTTTTCCCTCTCTCATATTTACATGGTGTTTCTGCAGAATTTGTGTAGCAGTTGTAAAGTATTTAATAAGTGTTTAAATATGTAGGAGTCAAGATCTTAGCCAGTGCATGCACTTTACAGCGGATGTTTACACAATATCAAAAGACTCTGCTATGCCTATCAAAATGACTAAGACATATGGGTAGTTTGTTTTTCACTTGCCAAAGTAGAAAAGGGAGCATGTCCACTTGGGCCCCATCAGTTTAAATCATAAAGATCCATCACTTTGCACTCTGCTAAAACACTAAGGAAACATATTGTGGATTTTAAGACCCTTTTTATTCAGCCAGACTGTGTACTAAAACTAATTGGATTTCTGTCAATGGAAAAAATATATCCCTGGGATAGCTTTGAACTCAATAGCTTTGACCATCCAACTGCGCATGAGGGAGTGGGACCTTGCCACATGCCAAGCACCAGGGAGGAAAATTAAATCAGTGGTCAACATAAAATATTAAAATAGCATGGTATCGAATTTTTGAAAAATGATGTCAGGGTGGCTCATTATAGCCAGCAAGGCAGTGAATTAAGCTATATTTAGTGGGTGATAATTGAAATCATAGCTGTAGTCATTATCACTGACAGGTTTCTAAATAATACCCAATAAATCCCATCTTTTTAGTAAGTTCTCCGTGACAGCTGGCAGTGCTGAAAAATATAAAGTAAAGAAACAGAATATCTTTTCCTTTCTTTCCTCTCACCCTCCCTCCCTGCCCCCAACCTCAAGACTTCTCTCCCTCCCTCTTAGAGCCAATAAAATGTCAGCTTTTATACTCCTCCTCCAAAGTGTTGGCTAGATGTCAGCAGGCCCTTCTAAAGCCCTGCCACTGCAAGCTGAAGGCCTGTAAATCTCCGTGTCAGTGGCACGCTATCCGTCTTGGGATATACAATAAAAAAATGTGACGCAGTCATAAAAGGAATGGCATCACTGCCCAGTATATATAATGTGAACAAAAGGAACATAAAGATGTTCCCTTCAATTCAGAATCCTTAACCACAAGATGGTTTTAGATAGAAGGAATGCACTGAAAGGCTGATGGCGGCTCCTGACAGTGATGGTTCTGTCTGTCTTTTGTTGTGTTTTAACAATAAGATAAAGATTTACTGTATACTATATATCCTGTACCCAGGATAAAGGAACTGTCCAGCTGCAAGCTGATTGACTAGCTACTCGGCTGTGTTACACCAGAGCCACTGCAGCCCAGATCTTTTCTAGGCACTACCCGGCTGAGCTGTAAGTGATAACAAATGTCTGGATCAGTCAGATCAGACATTAAATGGTCTTTATCCTGCCAGCTCCCTAGTACAAAGTTTGTGCAATGTCCGTTGGAGCACATGTGATAATTGTCTGCAGAATTCACACAAAATAGCCGGGTGATATGCATCCTGTCGCCTGCACGCTCCACCTGGGAGCCACCCCACACCTAAACCAATCGGAGTACTTTCAGTAGCGGGAATGCTACAACTTTGTTGTATACTACAACAGAGGAAGGGCCAATACGGACAGGAGCTAAGCCAGATTCTCCCGACACTGAAAAACGCCTCAAGTGTGCACAGAGGGCGCAACGTGAGCAGAGCTGCATTTTCCTGTCAACACAGGAGGTGCAGCACTGAACTGCAGCTTGAAATCAACTTTGTTTTGCAGTACTCACAGCTAGAAAAAAAAAATCAGACACAAACTCATCTTAAGAGAATGTGGGTTTTTTTCTTTGTTGTTTTGTTTTTGGATTAAGGGGGATTTCTAATAGAACTAGGAGGGTTGTCAGTGGTTTATCTCCATGGTAATACTCACAACTTCCTTAAAAAAAATGGATGGCACCACAACAAACCACAACAACTTTTCAAAAGCCAGCAGGAAGGGTGACCTTATAAGGACTCATTTTTTGTGTGCTTCTCTCACAGAATATAAGAGGAGCATGTCACTTAAAGTATCCTGACATTTCAAGACATTTAAAAATAAAAGAATATGAAAAAAAATGAGAGTTGTCCCACCCTTGTCTCCAAAGAGCCAATCAGCACTGGACAGTTGAGATTCGTGACAGTTATGAGTGTGTTGCAATAAGTATATCTACTCTTTTTCAAAGTAAAGATGAAAGTCAGTGTAACTTACCATTTTTCTTGACTCAAGTGTATCCAGAGTTTGAATTCGTATGGCATTTGTTCAGCGGTGTGTTGGTTTGAGCCAGGGACGATGATCATGTCATCACTGTGGATTGAGCCATTAGTGAAACCATAACGTTGTGTAATTTTCCTCATGCAAAGCATAACTTACAGAGATAAAAGTTCTTTAATCCTTAATCATTTAAAATCTATCCAAAGGCATTATAATTAAGACTCTCCAAAATATAACCTCATGCAAAGGACTTAAGAGATCACGCACCAAACATATGACTTTGATAAAACTAATTGCCCATGACTTTGTATGCATTTCTCTACCCTGGCTTTCTGTTGGCATCATTTTAACTGTCCGTTAACAGAGAGAAAAAAGTGTTTGCAGCAATCACAACCTCAAATTGGTGAGATGGAGGAAAAAGACAAGCTATGTCATCCGGCGACTTTCCCAGGAGTAGCACATCATTTTTTAAAAAAATTCTAGTTTAAATTAGTACCAAAGAAGGATACGAAATATCAATGTCCTTCATATGAATAAGTTATTTCCTACTAGACCGTGTCCCTTTCATCTATCTGGTTTAAATCTCTTTGCACTGGGAGAGCTCTGCATACTTTGTAATTTATGAGACATAGATCAGGTTATCCTAGAATATCGGCCTAAACAGGCCTGATGGATCAGATATGGAATATATTTCCTCAGCAGAACAGAGTACGCCACCACTATTACCAGGCACACACACGCTGCTCCCAGTTAAGTGATTTGAGGACTTCATACTGCCAATGTTTCATATTCTCTCCTCCTAACTGACACTTTATCTGCATACCAGCATCTCTGCAGATTGAACACTTAGGCAAGACAATGACAGGCTCTCTTCCTGTTGTCACTTCTCATTCTGGGCCCAGTCTAATGCCTCTTACTGGGCTTCTGCCAATAACAGACCCCCTCATCCCTCCTCCCCAGCCCATCAAACAACCAGAGTCTACCTATCGTGGACAGAAAAGGAACACTTGATGTCTGTGACACTCATTTGTCAATTAGCAGGCCCCTTCCAGTGTTGACATACAGCAACTTGAAAGACAGAGCGGTCCCTGTGATGAATTAAAAGAGACAGATGAGTGAGGCTTGAGCAGCGGAGTAATACTATAATGTTTCTTAGATATGAATATAAAACACAGTTGACAGGCCATACAAGGTTTTATTTCATTTCTCAGTGTACCAGGCCTCCCTACTTTGTCTTCTTTGTTCTCTTTTCATCAGACTACTTACATCTCATTTTGACAGCCGTGCGACATTTAGAGCACTTTCGTTTTAAAATGCAAGTTAGCATACTTGATTTGTCATTAAAATGTAAAACGCCTGCCATCACCAACATGGCCTGGGTGAGCACATACCCCCACAGACAGAAGCACACACATCGCATACATACACACACACACGTACAGTAGATGTGTCCAATATGGACTCCCCTTTCTCGAGAGCAGGCTGAATTTCAACTTAGGTGGATTTTATGTAGCAGATCGACTCCTGACATTAGACTTTTAAGTATGCCAGAGAGTAATGTCAGTGTTTCAGATCATAGAGTGGGTCACAAGGGATGTGAGCCCATGTAGGTTAACGACTGAATTAAAGATCTTTGTGGTAAGAAAATTTAGAGGTGGATTACTTGACTTTTACCTGCAAATTAACGTCCCTGACATTCAATGCTTTGCCTAATAAGTTCAAACGACGCTGACTAACGCTGTCAGCAACAGGATACATTCCTACGTTGTTGCACAGATAGCAATCATTAAGTTAGTGGCTAGGGGCTACGGCTAATAATAATATAACATTAACGTGGGAGCTAACATTGTCATTCCTGCTGGACTGTAACATTAACAGGCGGTGTTATTTTAACAGGATAACAGCCATTTAATGTCTAAAAAATATTTTATGTTCCTCTTAAGGTCCAAGATTAAGTCAAAGAAAAGTCTACCAGCCACTATTTCTGTATGCTCTCACAGAAATAGTGGCACTCTATTTGATTAGCAATGGAAATATGGTGCCAAGTCACCAAAAGCGCATCTAAAAATGTTGTGTTTATGTTTTTTTCCACTAATTTAGAGAATCCTAAAATATTTGTTATATAAACACTTTATATAATATTATATATTTTTAATTTTGTCCCTCAATAGTATAGAAATTTGTATATGAGTATTTTCCTGGGTATCAGTGTCAAATTTGAAATTCTGATATTGTGAAAAGCCTGAGAATGACTGCAAGGAAAAACAGACACTGGTATCTTTTCATGCATGGAAAAATTTAAAAGTTACAGTTTCATATGACATTTACCAAATGTCTTTAGTATCTCCAATATTTAAAGGTATTTAAAAGAATCACTGTGATCTCACAAATGAATCATTCTTGTTTGGCAGTGGGAGAAAATAAAATAAAACAGGACAGTACAAAAACGTATGGTTATACTTTGAATACATTTGTTAAGCTGCAAGTTGTGTTTTATGTAAACTTATATAAGACAAACTGTGGAACCACCAAGACGTGTTCAATCACATGCAGGCTTTGATACCACAATATTGGGGGTTTTTTTAAGTTCTTGTAAGATAACTAATCCAGTTTTATCAACAAAGTTCTTAATTTTGATGTGCATTCAAGTAGCTTTAAAGATGCGCAAACTGCACATTTCTTGACCAATTCCAATTTCTGATTTATTTGTAAGCATGACAATTTTTTTGCCAATTCCCATTTTCTTACAAAGAACCATAACTAACAGCATATACAAAGAACATTCAACTTTGCTTCAATTTTTATTTTTATTTTCAAAATAAAAGAAATTGTTAAACTTTACAAGCTGGAGTACGTTACATGATCTTCTGTCACTTAAACAACTGAAAAGCTGCTGTACACCCACCTTTATCTGACATATTTTACTTTACCAAACAAAAGCAGATTTATATAACAAATCTTTTCCAGTATTTGCATAAATTTACCTAATAAGAGGACATCAATCGTTTTCACTTGTCTCCATAATTTTCTTTGGAACGACTTCGATCGTTTGCTCATACCGAGGCTCACATAAAGGATGATTGCCTGTGGCTGGCTTGGAACTCTGGATAGCTTTATCTACTTTGCTTTTGTTAGCTTCTTTAAAATGTTCAGCTAGGCAAAGGTGACTGAAGTGTCTGATCAGGTTAGTTGTTGCAATCTTTTTTGTACTCCCCCCACAGTTTACTTTGGAGTTTACTTTGGCAAAACTTCATGTCTTTACTCACAGTGAGGTGTGTTCAAGTTTACAATATGTTAGCGTGTACTATCTGTCTGCACCGCTGTGCATGCATGAAAGGACCGGCTCATAATAGGAAATATTGGAGGCTGAGTAGCTGATCCAGGCTTAGAACACTGAAAATGGACCAATTCAGTCGGTCGGTATATCTCTATACTTCAGTTTAAAAAATATATACCTAAATTGCTAAAATAGGCTTACTGAAAAAGTAGAGGTTTAAGATTTCACAACTGGCTGCTGATGCCCAACTGGGATTTGTTTATCAGGATGGTTTGTCTGATTTCAGAAGACAAGTTTCCCTGTTGTAACAGTGTTAGGATTCTTCCTGAGACTCAGAGACACATGTCCTCCTCAATCCTCGTGTGTCCAGGGTGATAACACTACATGTAACAGTCACAGCAGGGAAATCGTGTCAACATAGCACATGCTCCTTCACAGCACTGTATACACAACTGACCTGGAACAAAGTGGACAACACAATACCAACCAAGCCTTTCCTGGGACAGAAATCTCACTGTGAGCCACAGTTCTCAACACATTGATGAGACAGGCTGACACTACAGCACACAGAGGGAGAGGTGTAGGAGTGACAGCCCACTACCATAATTTCATCCTGCCATTACCTGCCCAGCCACTCACAGTTATGCTCACAGAGACAGATGCGCAAACACTGCATGCAAGCAACCATCCACAAGCACACACAAAATAACAAACATATGCGCTGCACGCACAAAACCACACAGGACTCAGTTAAAGCCAATGCCAGTACCTTGCTTCTCGTTGTGACTCATTGTCAGGTTGCTGGATGAGTGTTGTCAATTGAGCTGACAGAAATAAGCACATTAGCTACAACAAACTCTGGCAATGTCTCCCTCTAGATTTGACTCAAGCAGCATGAAGAAGTGCACGATGCTGAAGGTAGTCCACCGAGTTTAACCAACATGTGCATTTGTTTACACCTGGTTTGCTTGAGCTGACATTGAAATAAGGTCACGGTGTCAATATTCACAAATGTCTCTGATGTATAAGAGCCGCAGAATTTTGAATGTTATCATTATGAGATAAATAACAGTATTTACCTATTTGATATGCAGATTTCCTATATTATAAAAGGTGAAAGTGTGCTTAGAAACTTTTACCAATAATACTGGTTATATCCTTATCAAATTATTCAATACATTGTACAGCAGCACAAAATATGATGCGTCAGTGGTTTATTGGTTCTTGTATATCAAAACTAATGGGGAATAGGGAAGGAACAGTGGATGCTACAACTTTGTCACATGTTGAGGTGTTTATCCAGTTGCCACTGTGTTTATATCAGAAGGAACTAATACTAGCATGTCTTTTATCTTTCATCTTTTAATCTTCTGTTATGTTAATGTTATGTAATGTTGTTGGAATTAGCTTTAACACACACACAAGCACAAGAATGAACTGGAACCCAGAAATTGAGGAAAATAAAGCACCTTTGAAAAAACAAATCTAGCTAAAAAACCTAAGTGATTAGAATTAAGCATGGTATAACATCACTTTTTTCCACTACCAAACCATCAATCAAGAGTGCACAGACACGAGCCCTAAATGGTTCAAGTACTGCTTAGCTTACTTCTGCACCACTTTTCTGTGCATACCACCCTTTGAAGTTTAGTAATGATATCTGACATCTGAGATTAACTGAACTGAAAACCGATAATAAATTAGTCATTTCTGAGTCATAAATATTTGATTCTAAACATGAAGCTCTTAACGTGACAGCTTCAAGGGCGAGACACATAATGCCCGTCTTGATATCCCCAAAACCCACAGACATAAGAGCTGTTTCAGTCTCATGTCATAATGCTCCCTGTGAGAGATTACATGTTTTCACTTCCTCTGAGGTAATGCCTAAAAACAATTGGTGTCAAACAGTGTATTCAGTACAATGCTAATTCATGTGACCAGGTGTAATACTATATAGGACTTTTGCTAATTGTACTGGTTTAGAAACCTCACATATGGTCATCTAATCAAAAAAATATTTATTGTAAGCAAACAAGGACACTTGGTATTATTTTGCCTACTGTTAGCTATTTGCAAACAATAGCTATTTTAAACAAAAATGTTTAAAATGATCTGACTATGTTTGAATGAAAACCATGACATGATACTGCTGGTCAAGGTAAAAGAGAATGCACAGGTACAAGTATTTGTTTTTCCAATTGCAGATGTTTGGACAAAAAAAATAATAATAATAAAAACTCTACAAACCTTGATGTACGACAGGTGAAGGGAACATACAATGAAATTGTACTCGACAATAAGTTAAAAAGTACAACTGAAAATCTAACGGGGCAGCAGAACGCAGGCCAGATTGGGATAAAATTCTAAAATGTATTGACAATTGCACTCTGTTCACCTTATTTTCTACCAAACGCTACTAACCTAAGCAAGTGATTTGATTTTTCTCTACGTCAGGCTTAGCAAAGGACTGAAAGATCTCTGTTTGCACCACCGTAGCAGATTTACAAGGACTGTGACTTACTCAACACCTTGTGTAAACCTTGTGTAAAGGTGAGCTCTGCACTGAGTGTGTATATTCTATGATAAAAGATCATGGGCTTCCAAGAAACTCATGTTGGCCCATTCAGGAATTCCTAAACCTTCAAAAAGATTTTTCAATTGAGGGGTTTTGCACTATAGCGCAATATAAATCCATTTAAACTCCACATACCCACTACAGACAACTGCCTCAAGACAACAATTTCTAACCAGAAAAGGGTCCGACTGAGACGGCTTCATGGCCTGACAGTCATGAAAGGGCTTCAGAAACAAAAGCACCTTATAACCATCATCTCTTTTCTTTTACTTGCCACATCAACTATGCTAGTCCTACTGTTGAAATGGCAGCCCCCTCTGAAGCGGCTGCCATGAGGTGCTCCTTCATGTCCTGACAGAGGAATCTTTTCTTCTATTTGCCCCTGAATTAGCATGTCACGTTTATCGATGATGCCTTTTATCCCGCCCCAGCGTGGCACCAGCCCAGTTCTAACACTCATTCAGCTCTTTGATCTTCTGATGACACCGTGACCACCTGTAAACCCAGGGTACACACTCAGTTGCACCTGATGTGAAGACGCTTGTCTCCCAGTAGCAGGCAGAGGAAGATGTAGGGTGTGCAGCTGATTACATGTTGTGCGCTTTGCTCATCTTACCTGAGCTGATTAAAACTCAGATCCAGCCTTCGTGCAAACTGGCCATAGGTCTCTCCAAGGAACTCTGGAATTTCCTTACTGTCGTGTCCTATGTATGAAATCTTTGAAAATTAAAAGAGAGAGAGATATAATAACTGCATCTCTGACAGGGGGAAACAGACACGTTTTTTCATGATATCCCAGCAACAACGGCTTTTTAACTATACCTGACTAACATACAAAGCCTTATAATGCTTGGGAAAACACCTGGATAGGATGCCTCACTGTAAAGCCAGGTGATTTCTAAACTACACCTGTCTTTGTGTTAATGCAAAGAGATAGCTCATCTTTTCCTCTGTCTGCTTTTCACTTATGCCACTGTGAACTTACATTTCAACATACCGCCGTGCACTGGTACACGTCATTACATTACATATTACAAAGTTTGTTTTTTTGTCTGTGAAGCTGGAAAGGAAGCGAAAGTC
>VOQK01002482.1:3212-15458 GCA_015052645.1 Benitochromis conjunctus
TTGTTTAAAATTTCCACAGACTGTGATGATTTGGGATTTCATATGCTGGTGTTGCCTGGTCCACAGTGTGTTATGAAGCTTAATGTCAATGCAGATTTTAGAGCTTTTCTTTACATTGTTTACATCAGCTGACAAGCTTTGTAAAGATGCCGATTTCATTTACACTCCAATGGATACATCAGAGAATAAAACCCAATGCAATGAGGGTGCTGCACCAAAAACCTCCTTGTGGTCACTATGGTCGGTAGCAGATTACTGTCAAACCCCTGAATGGCAGTGAAAAACTGAGTTTTGCTTTATCACTGAAAACAACACATTGGAAGGTGAACAGTCACCATTCTGGGTTTTGTATCACATTCACACAGGTTCACTACTGCTCAGCAAAGTGAGCATATTCCATACATAGCAACGGCAGCAATCTTGAGGAGGTTTTCTATACCTCTGTACAACTAATTTCGCACAGTGACAGCAAGCAACCTCCCCCAGCCACAAACTGGCTGGGTAACACATATTTTCCATTAGCAACTGTTGGTTATGAGATGTTCACTGGTCAGCCTCTAGGCCTGTGTGACTTGGGCTTCAGCAATCCATTTCACAGCAACTGTAAGCAATTTCCAGCAACCACATTTTGCCTTACTGGCCACAGCGGTGCCTATCAGTCTGTAGGCCTCTATGACTCAAGCATAGGAGATATTGTAACATTCTGAGAGGTTATATTTCAAATTTTCATGACAAATAAATGCTTCACACGCTGTTGTGACAATTTAACGCTATGCTGTGAGACCAGGGTGGACAAAGTTGCTGGGTCTAACAGCTTTTCTGTTATGTATTTTTTTCTTTATGGTTAATACCTCAAATCATGTGTTACAGAAACACGCCTTCAGTCCCCCCCACCACTCACCTATGGGCCTGCTTTAACACCCCTCACAGGGAGCAACCCGAGGACCTCAGAGTTTCACTCAAGCTCACATGAGGTTAAAAGTACATTTTCATTGAACTTAATTCACCATTTAGAGTAAGGAACTGTAAAAGCACTACATGTAGAGTAACGATCTGAAACTGCCCTCACAGCTTGGTGGTGGTGGTGGGGGGGTCCAGCCCGCCACTGTCTGCTGCTGATGTAAACTGATGCAACCTTCATTCAAGACAAAGCAACCAAAAAGAAAAAAAAATCGCAAGGATCAGTGTCCACTATGAAAAGCAATACACACAGTGTGTTTGGTGGCGAGTTGCACTGGGGTTTCATAAACCAGACCTAATAATTGATGACGCTGTTGGATAACGATCAAGCTGAAGCATCTCCGCAAGAACGTGTGTGTGTGTGTGTGTTTTGGCGGGCGGTGGTGGTGATGTATGTGTGTGTGTGCGGGGGGCTGTGTTTGTGTGACATAAACAGTGAAAGTGGAAGAGACAGTGTGTGTCAGAGTATTTTTGAGGAAGACTAAAAGGAGAAAACGAGGTTTGGAGAAAGGAGTGTGAGTAATACGCAGCAGATGCACACACATGGTCACAGATATACCCACACGCATGCATATTTCAAGCCTGTCTGCCAAGAATGATGTTCATAAACAACTAATTTGCAGTAGTAACAACTATAATGCTGCAAGGAAGACATTTTTATCAAACAGAGACATTCATACCGAAAGTACGTGCAGTACATTTCATTTGTTTTCTTATAATGTCTGTTCTTGGCAACCAAAGCATGATAAATTATAGTTTAAAAAATACAAACACCTCTACTCTTTACGCTTATACTTACTTGCAGAGGGTAAGATGAGACGATCGGAGTCAGTTTAATCTTTCTAACCTCCAGTTTAACCCTACATCTGACAACTGAGGGGTAAAGGACGGGTTAGCTAGACATTAACCTCTTTGTGGAATTTGGGCCTATTTGGCAGACTCGAATGGAAAAGCTTATGAAAATAACAAGGCCAGTGCAAAGACACCATCTAGTTTTTGAATAAATGTTTGTTTACCACGTGGATAAAACAAATCTATTAGATTATTTAGATACGCTTGTGTTGCCATTTCTGGTAGCATTCAAATTGAGAATTCAAAGAACGAGCCTGATAATTTCAGTTTCACCATCTCCACATCATCACAGCCATTCACTCTTTAATTCTATAAACAGAGGTAGTCCTTATGTCTTGAATATTTCATGCTATTTTTGTTTGGTGATCAGGAGAGCAAGATTTTAAAATTCCCCCCAGCTTTTTCTCGGTCTGTAGAGCCCAAGATTGTTCATTATGCCCTTATAGTTGTTGACATTTTACAGAAAGAAGAAATTCCAAAATATCAGCTCAGGAATCATCATCATCACCATTTAAAAAAAAGAGAGAGCGAGAGCAGTGAAAATGCTAACTTGGAATTATTAATATTTAGCCAATCACCATTTTGCTGCTGGCTCTCATAAGTAATTGGTTCGTAACAGATGATGGGCTCACTGAGATGACATTGGTGATGTACAGGGAAAGTTTATCTTTCAACCAGCCTCAGTTGTTATCAAAGAAAATGGAAAGGCTCCTGTAGAGCGCTTTTCTACTCTACCTGAGAACTCAAAGCACTTTTTCCCTCCTATGCTTAAATGTCTAACATTCACACAGATGGATGCATCAGAGAGCAACTTGGGTTTAGTACCTTGCCCAAGGATGTTTGGCATGCAGACTGGAGCAGCCAGGGATGGATCCACCTACCGTCCGATTAGTAGACGACCTGCTCTACCTCTACAGCCACCTCATCAAGCCTTCTGTTCAAAGCATCTTCATCCTAAAATGTTAAACACAGTCATTCTGTCAAATATATGCACAAGTTGGTCTTTGCAGTACATGCCTTGATTCCAAGTTATATCAGTCTTCTTTTAGAGAATGAAACAGGCCACCTTAAAGGGTGTAAGTCACAAGTTTGTCAGCCATAGTTTATGCCTTGCGTGGGAGGTTTTTTCCCACTTTTTTCATTTTCACTTGCTTTTTACATTTCTGTTTACTTGCTAGTTTTTCCCAAAAATATTCCTCATCACAACATGCTGAAAAGTGAGAAAACAGGGAGTTTAAATGTGATGTATGTGTGTGTTTTTAGACAAATAACCATATGTGAGTAGGTAGGAGTGACAGATCTCAATAAACTCAGCATAAACACCAAAGGATGCTTTTGAGACATATACCAGTATCTGTCACAGGGCGCCAGTATTTGACTCTGTGGAAGCGAGATCAGACCTCCCAAGTTATCTTGCTTTGTATCTGATCTTGGTGTTTCCCACCCTGAAGATACTTCCACCTCAGTAAAGCAATCTACAATCAGCCTCACTGGGTATCTAACAACAAGAGTGTATTTTTACATAAACCACAACCTCTTCCTAAACCAAACCAAAAGGCAGGTGCAGGGGAAACTGAATAGTGAGTGAAATGAGAAAAAAAAAGTTCCCAAAATGGACAATGACAGTCACCAGCATACATCCTCTATCTTTAATCACTCTTTGAAAACAGAACATTGGCTCATGACACAGCTTGAACAAGACAAAGATGCTAAAGGACACTCACCGTGGGAATCAAAATATGTTGTTCCCAAGCTAGATATAGATTCCTTTCAAGTTCCAGGTACTTGCAGAATCACATATGTTCAGTCATGACAAGTCGTCTCTCGTTCATAGAATGCAATGGAAAAGCAAAGCAGGGACAACCATATTAACTCTGCATATTATAGCAAATGTTGATAAAAACGGGTGTTCTCACCTTGTCTATGCTATGCCAGGAGCAAAATCCTAAAACTCCAATGTATTTTAGCCATAACATAAAACACAGTGTAAACATCTGTAGCCAGTGTCAGAGTGTAGTGATTTGTTCACCCAACCATCAGCAACCAACCAACCAACCAGCCAGCAACAATTACACTTTCAGCAAAAGGGTACTTTATGAGATAGAGTTCACACATGAAGAATTTCATCTTCTATATATCTTCAGCACTTTTATAAGTGTGTGTGTGCACGCATGCGTGCGTGCGTGTGTGTGTGTGTGTGTGTGTGCGTGTGTGTGTGTGTGAAGTCATTGTTTTCTGGTCAGTGAAGCTGCGCTAGGTTGACGTATTCCCCATCAAGTGCAATGACAATTAAACAGTAACTAACCAGCTATTTCCCTTCATTACCTCCCAACGCATCGTGCTGTGAGTAGGTGTGGGTTTATGAATTTGCACGTGTTTGTGTGTACCTAGGCCGCATGCTGACAGGATGAAAAGAAAGATTTAGCATTTACAGAAATACGGGGCATAAATATGATATATATGAAAATATACAAACTCCCAAGAAGAGAAGAGACTTATTTGCATAGTGTACCCAGTTACCCCTGGCTGATCAGTGAGAATAACTTACATGGTAAGCACATCCTGCAGGTATAGACCACCTGCCTATGGCAGAGTTTATTCCTGTAAACATACTTTCAAAAGAGCATCTTATCATGCCATTCTGTCTCTTTTCTGTATCTTTAATATGTCTCTTGCCCCCTCCATTTTCTTTCTACCGCTTTTTCATTCCCCTTTCTTTCTCTTCCCTTTCTGTATCTTGTCTTTTTTCCCCTCTCTTACTGCCACCCAGCACCCACATAAGGATACAAACATTGCCATTTTTCTCCTCCTGCACAAGGCCCACCACATAGCCATTTGCATAACAATCTCCACTTGTTTTTCTGCTTAGATGGAATTCACAGCATGGTGCCAGCATGACTGAAACAGGGGTCATTGCTATGTATATCAGAGAGAGAGGAAGAGAGAGAGAGGGGTGGAGAGACAGCAGCATTTATGGCAGTGTGAGGAGAGGTAGGTTGCAGTTGCAAAAATACACATCTAGACACACAAACACTTCCATAAAGAGACTCATCGGCATACATGCACTGACTGATGGAGAGTGGTGGAAATACACCCTGAAAATATAGAGGATGCAGATGAAAGCATCTGACTGCATACCAGCTTTTCAATGTAAAGCCACATTAAAGGACAAAAATGAAAGTACTGAAGAAATCAGCAACAACCTCTGCTCGTTGTTTCTTTTGTTATCTACACATCACACATTATGTGAAAAACACAACATTTCCCAGTATGAACTGAAGCTAAGAAGCCATTTGTTCTGTAGGATGTTTTCTTCCATTTATCGCACATTCTAACACAGATTTCTGACTACACGATTCTTTTGTCTGATAAATGGTCAGTGTGTCAGATGAGGAGATTGTAGAGTTAGGAAGTCTCATCATACCTGGGCTGAGAGACATGGCAGATTACAGTTTGGTCTATATAGCTACATTTGTGCAATGGATTAAATTATAAAAGAATCAAGTCTGACAGGTTTATGCGACATAAATTTTAAGAATGGGATGGAAACAAGGAGGCAGTATGGGATGATTAACATTAGCCTTTAATTTAGTTGACATAACAGAGCTTGTTGCTCTTACACTGCATGTTTGGAATTGCCCAAATGTGGCATTGATCATTGTCAACTCTGATATACTACACAGAATAACATGCTGTCGGGTCCAACACCATAATTTGTTCTGCTCAGTACTGTTAGGGTCAAAACGTTTTCAAGATTTGGGAGAAAAACCTAAATAATTAGACCAAGCCCTGTGAGGAAGCAGTTGGTGATAGTGGGAAGGAAAAACTCCCTTTTAACAGGAAGGAAAGAAACCACCGGCAAAACCAGGCTCAGGGAGGGTCAGCCAATCTGCTAAAAGCAGTTGGAGGTAAAGGGAAAGAGAGTCAGAGTTGAATAATCATTGATGATTAATGCAATAGAGGCATGTAAACACATGGGGAGTGAAACGAGGGGAGTGGAGAAGAAATGCTCTGTGTATCCTAAGTGTACTGTAGGATAGCTAAGGGATGGTCCAAGGTTAGCTAATCCAGTCCTAAAGATAAGCTTTATCAAAAAGTACAATTTTAAGCCTCATCTTTAAAGTAGAGCAAGTATCTGTCTCATAAATCCAAACTACCGACAAGAAAGCCTCATTTCTGCTGTTAAATATCAAAGAAATGTAAACTTTTACAAATGATGCTAAATTGCAAAATGCTTAATATTTCTAACTGGCTGAGTCCAAATTGAAATGAATCGAGTCGAATTGGGACCTTGTGAATTGAATCGAATCAGTTATAGAAATCTGTGACGATACCCAGCCCTATACGAAATACACTCCGGCTCCTTCAGTGCCAGAAGTGATTGAAGTAGGTGGCTCCAACACGTTCTCACT
This sequence comes from Benitochromis conjunctus, assembly GCA_015052645.1. Lineage (NCBI taxonomy): Eukaryota > Metazoa > Chordata > Actinopteri > Cichliformes > Cichlidae > Benitochromis > Benitochromis conjunctus. The sequence goes on from VOQK01002482.1 coordinate 9,437, forward strand.
CCCAAAGTGTAAATACTACGCTATGTGACAAATCACTGGTATATTACGTTTTCAGCCACCCACAATCCGGCACGTATCATAGGGTCGCGGAAGGTTACCTTTCACGTTCCTACGGGACACCTCGGGATGTGACGAATCGTCGGTATGTTACGTATCGGGAATGAGAAAGGGCTCGTAGCTAATATGTATTTACATGTGTCTTTTACACGCTTTATCACGACACTGTTTTGAAAGTATAGATATGTAAAAACTGATATATAGTTATACTAATGCAGCTCAAAAAGGTAATTTCTCAAAAACGTTTTTTTCTTTCATTGTTTTGTTCAAAAGGGTAAACTTTTAAATATTCTATTTTTATCACAGGCAAAGTGAAACATTTTAAGAATTTTTTTGTTCTTGTGTGTGATGAAAATCTCACACCTAGTATCACAAATTATAAAAATGTTAATTTTGAATAAATAATTAGTGCACCAGAAACTGTGAAAGGACTGTCAATAACAGCAGGGTTCAAATCGTGCCTGGCTGCCTGGATATCCATGGGCCCCACGTTAGGTTTCCTGCAGGAACCAAAGGCAGCGTCTCACAATCACTCAGCTATAGAACACAAACACAGAGAAGCACCTACTGAGTTATCTGACTTCTTACCCTTTCATTCAAATCTGACACTTTTCATTCTTTTGTCTTCTTACATATTTTGCAGTAGTTAGCTGTTTTAATGAAAAACTATACCTAAAAATCCATGTGGAAAAAAGATGAAATCATTGTGCTGTGTTCTATATTGAGAATTCACTTTACAGCACAGAGGTGTCTTTGTGTTCAAAGTAAAATGCAGTCGCGTGCAGGTGATTATAAACATATGTGCACATGACAGCATTGTGCTGTAAATCATTCCCTATTTCAGTCCAATGTCTGAAATCAATAACAAAGAGACTGAAGTGCACACGTATGCAGATCCGCCTATTCTTACATGTAGATACGGGGTTATGAACACAAATACATATATATTTAGAAACAATGTACAGCCATATGCACAATAGCAACATTCCAAAGAGCAACACAAAGAAAGTGACAGGGTGACAAAATAGAAAGAATGACAGCACGCAGCAAAAACAAACAAGACAGACGACGTGGGTGATCAAGGAGAGTGGGAGTCATTTTTTATCCTTTATTTAATCAGGTACTCTCACTCACATCACCATTCATTCCTTTCAGACCCGAGAACCTGAAGCGTCCACTGAGCGGTGACAAAGAAAATTCCCACACAGTCATAGCCGCATTCCAGTCTTCACTCAGCAACTGATGTGGCGTTAAGCTATCGTTTGTTGGCAACATTTTCCTCCAAACTTTGTCATAACTGACAAAACATTTGGCTGATAACAAGTGCCATTAAAGTGATTCTCCATGTTTTCAATAACAGAACAATGCTATGGTGTATAACATACCAGGCATCCACACACAGAGAGCAGGGAAGTAGATTACACTGCCAGAGTGGCTTCTCTGGATGATTTGATGCTTTTTCTGCTGTGAAAATTGTTCACTATTGCCATCAGTTGTATTCACAGCAGAACAAGATTCGAAACATTGTTTCAAAGGCTGATTTTATTTTAGAGAAAATAATTTTATGCATTTTGTTTAGAGGTTACTTTGCAAGGGTGTAAACTGAAATGTTCAAAGAAGGGGGAACTGAGAAATGAACTCTCTGCTCATCTGTGACACCAAGGTCTCATTTAGATAAATATCTGACTCCAGTGTAGCCCTTTTTACTGACTAGTAAGAAATATAATTTTCAACTAGATGCATTATCTAATAATGTTAATATGTATTGTTAAATTAAGTTAGGCCTGCAATGAACTAAATGTACAGTCCTGTCCAGGTTGTAACCTGTCTCTTACCCTGTGACAGCTCACTGTCACCCAAAATTGAATAAGTGGTTAAGAAAATAGAAGTAGAGACGGATTTAATTATGTCTGAACCTGAAAAACTTTGGGGAATATGTGTTCTCAGTCTGTGCAGGAGACAGAATCTACCATTACTACATACTTGCATTGACTTCAACAGACCTTATAGACAGTCGTCCTGACAGGGAACCTAACGGGAGATTTAGTATTCTCACTAAAATCTGAGTAATTCAGAACTCCACAGATTCATACAATGTAAGCATTGCATTCTCAAATAAAAAACATATTCCTCAAGGTACCTTTTATTTAAGGACATAAAAAGGGAGTGTTAAAATTCAATTAATATATTGCCAGAACTGCATGTGTCTGTGTTTGCACTAAATTAAATTTGTGGTAATTTACAGTATAAATTAAACATTTTAGATTCTCAGAATTTTAATGGACTGGTTCTACCTCCTTCATCGCACCCACATGGCAGATGGCTGCCCCTCCCTGAGCCTAGTTCTGCCCGAGATTTCTTCCTGTTAAAAGGGAGTTTTTCTTACCCGCTGTTGCCAACTGCTTGCTCAGAGGGGTCATCTGATTGTGGAAGTTTTCTATATTTTCTCTTTTGTTTTTCATATAAATAAATTTGCACTTTTCAACTTGAGAAACATCATTCGTACAGTTACTTCTTTCCAGTGCTCTCTACCTGATTTTCACACTCTAATGAATGTATCAGGAATAACTCAAGGTTATGTATCTTGCCCAAGGACAATCCAGTATGAAGACTGGTGCAGCCAGTGATTAATCCAACAACTAGTAGATGACCTACTCTACCCGCTGAGCCACAGCCACTATGTTTAAAGACTACAGTGCAGCTTTTATTTTGATTTACTGAAGCTTTTTGTACAGATGGCATATCCACACTGCTTACCTCCTGATGAAGAAGTGTGCAACCTTACAATTACCCAAAGGTTGAAATGTATTTGTGTGTCTTATTTAATAGGAACAGGCTACAAGGATAAATGGATAAATGGGAAGGATCAACCGGGACTTTCAGAGCACCTCTTTAAAATGCTGCTTTAGTTGACTGAGTTGTATCAGTCACACGATGCAGTTCACTCTTAGTCGTTGATACATGAAGAGTCGACTCTTTCAGGTTTGTCATTATCACATACATTCAGTATATACATGGCACATGCACATAAATATACTCTATGAACTAAGAAGTGCATATGGTGGAAGAAGTTAAGAAAGTAAAAGTCTTCTCACACTTTGAATCCTCTGTCAGCCTCTACAGCTTCAGCTACATAGGAGTAATGTTATAATTATATTGTAATCAGTCTGGTTGCTGCTCACAAGCATTAAATTATTAGCTAGCATTTCTCATAAATAGATGTCATTAATTTGTGGGGGATGCCCGTGTACATTGCTAATAAGAATTGGTGGGGGATCCTGCATTTGAACAACAGGATTAGTGTAACATGCAGCGAGTGAAACATATTAGCCTCTATTTAGACGTTCTCATTTGTGAAAGGACAACACTTCACTTCAAATAAGCACTGTTCTTTCTGAAGAGTAGCAGGATCTACCAGCAGGAGTGTGGCTGCCCTTGGAATTAATATTTAATGTATTGTTTACAAATTGCTTGAAACTCGTCGAGTAAACCACACTGGAGAAGAGGTCAAGAAGTTAACTGCAAAAGACCGAACAACTGCAATCCAACTCGAATCCAAGGCTGCAGCCCAAACCATGGGAGGATGCTGTATCTTTATTTTACAGTGCATGGGGAAAAAAACGGTGTTTTGTATTACTGAACGCTGTATAAATAGGTTTGGCTAATCTTACCATCAAATGCATCAGGGTAATGGGAATGCTAAAGACAGTTTTTCTTGCCAGTAAACATAACACTAATACTAATTCAGTGATTTGTTTTTCTTTTTTGGGTCTTCTCTCAGTTCTGTGTTTTTATGTGCATGCACAAAAGAACCCACCACTTAAACGCATTTATATACATTTATATAATTGTAAAGCAAAATGGAGTTTGACATTTTTATTAGTGCTCTTTAGTATTTTTCTTTATTTTCTTATATTAATGAACTACTGCAACCCCTTAGACTACTTTAAAAAAAACAAACACTTGAAGTGTTAAGATTTGAAATCATATTTTTAAAAGTAACATAGTGACAATGTTTTAAAATAACACTGACCCGTTCTAAGGTAATTTTTTCAGTTTCTGCAGGGTGGGCATGTCGCTCTAGAGAGCCGCTGCAACCTAGAGGACCGATTCAATTCCATTTTAATTATATAGCACCAAATCCCAACAACATATTGGAGGGTGAAGACCCTACAACAATTCAAAGAAAACTCCAACAACTAGACGATCCACTCAGAAGAAGCAATTGGCGATAGTGGGAATGAAAAACTCCCTTTTAACAGGAAGAAACCTCCAACAGAACCAGGCTCAGGTAGGGTCAGCCATCTGTCGTGAGTGGTTGGGCTGAGGGGAGTCAGACAGAACTAAAGACGGTCTGTGGAAGAGACCCAAATATTAATAATAACTGATAACTACATCCAGGACAGAGGCTACTGTCAGCAGCTGTGGTCCACGAGGGGTGAGTTGTAGGCCATCTAAATGTACATAAGACAGTGACCTGGCTGCCCTGCGCACAGGAATACATGAAGCAGGACTGGACAGTGGAAGCTTTTTAGCAACAACGAGCCTAACCAAGCTAACAGAAATACATTTATTTGATCTCCATAGAAGAAGTTTTAAGTTAAGTGTGGAGCTGCAAAAGAAACTAAATACCATAACTGTCATCGTAGGAGGTAGTGGTAAGAGAAACTATAGATCTGTAATAACTAGAGAAGCAATGGAGCCTCCTGCGTGCTTTAATTTCTCTAACTGAGCACTTCTCGTCAGTGTAGGGTGGAACGAAAAGGCCTTTTAATGGAGATACACTCAGAGCTGATTGCAGGTCATTACACCACCACAGGGAGAGACCGGAGGAAGGAGCTTAATGGCTGAGAGAAAGCAGCGCTCGTAAACCATCACACACACACACATACAGCGAGGCTCCCACTTCTCCAGTGAAGACGTGGTATCACTGGGTGCTTCCACACACTCTCCAATCCAAATTTCACTTCCCAAAACATACGCAGAGGTAGTGATACACACACACACACACACACACCACACAGTAACAGACTCCACTCTCCTATGTTTTTTTTATGATTATTCTGTCACGGCAGAGTTTGTTTAAGAGCCCATTAGAATCAAAAGGGCGACGATTTTCTTAATCAAGCCTAATTTATTAAAACATCAGCCGGCGCTATTAACATTAACAGGATGAGGCAGGAATGCAGTGAGGAAGTTCTAATGCAGGAAAAGAAAGAGATGGAAGCAAAAGAAAGGGAGAATAAAGAGAACATTCTTCCTCCATCACTGACAGAGGTTTACTGTTACTGTGCTGCTGCACAGTGATTCCAAGAGATCACTGATGAAACGCAAATGTCAAACAGGCAAGCAGCATTTTAATGAACACTGAGCTTGTATCTAGGGTTGGGTATTGGTTTTTTGGGGGGGTGGGGGGGTTGCAGTTAAAATACACCTGTCTTGTGCATCCTGTAATTTATTGGCACATGCAGTATTTGTATAACTTATATATTAAAATACAAATACAGTTTGATGTACATAAACATAATAATTAAATGTTCAAATCTGTGAAAATAGACCAGTAGTTGTATTTACTTTCATTTGATTGATAAACCTGCTTAAAAGAATACAAAATTCTATACAAACTAAGATTTAAACACTTTGCAGTCTTTACTCGAAATAAACTAGAACTCAAACTTTGATATATGGATGAATAAATCTAGGAAAATATGAAGTCGAACTTAACTATATGGCATTAAAACCTGAATACAGAGAATGAAACTTGGGTATGTTGAATTAAATTTGAATATATGGAATGGAACTTGGATAAAAGAAGTCACTTTGAGCTGCTCACTTATTCACAAGGGGTTGTCAGAGCAGGCAGCACCGCATCGTTTGATTTGGCAGACATTTGCACCATCGCCCTTCCCAATACAATCTCAAAGGGCTATATGTCTCCTTCCGGGAACAAACCAGGGATTATTCC
>VOQK01002484.1:0-13155 GCA_015052645.1 Benitochromis conjunctus
GAAAACTAATTCTTGAGAAGACCTGGATTCATGAAGTGAATGGCAACATTGCCCCCTTGTGAAAGTGATAAGCAACTCCTCTGCATACAGTAACACCAGGGTTGGGGTCTTGTACTGGTTCCAACTTTTTTTTTTCTTTAAGAAGCTTTTTTATTTTTTATTTTGCACTTCAGTCTCATGCTGTCATCACACCTTGGTGACTTTTAGCTATGTTAAAAAGGATAAAGTGATCAGGAAAGATCAGGAGGGGTAAAATGGCTGTGGGAAATGGGTTACGTGAAAGTGGGTTTATTTTAAGGTACCGGCTCATGAGCTGCTTGTGGCACAGAATAACAGACTGATGCAAAAAAAAAAAGACTAGAATCACAAACAGGTATTATGACTGCAGCGGGGTTTTTAGAGGTGCATTAGTGCAGCAGGGCCCCTGTTTTAATTGGTGTATTAACACATTTGTTTAGCGCCGTGCCAGTATTCACAGCGGATTGATTATTATAGAAATCTGGGGCCATTTTTCATGAGCTTGGCCTCTTTGCAAAGTAATAACTGCTGGCTTGCAGACCTCTATTTTCATGATTCATGTGAAACACTCATCGAGAGTGTCTCAATTGAATGTCAGCACTATCAAAATAATAAACTAAATGAAACTAAATGTCTTCTCGACCCGGCATCACCTAATTGTTCTCTGAGAGACAAATGGGTTTTAGAGAGACAAACTGTTTGGTGTATTCTTCTATTCTGTTCACGCTATTTGACTGTGCACCTCTCTGCAATTTATAGCCCAGTTACACTCCATATAATCCCTATTAGTGGATGCTTAAGACTTCTCAAAGCAGTTAACTGTTGTTAGCGTCTGAAGTGTTAACCAGAGGGAGAGATGGATGGCTTTATTTGTGAAATTTATACTATGCACACAACACCTGCAGGGCAAAACAAGTGGAGGATGGTGACTTCAGCGGTGATCCATCTGCACCGCATACGGAAAGAGGCACCGTGGAACTCTCTGTGCCCATGCATCAAAAACTTAAATCATCAGCAACAGTTCTTTTACTAACCCCATGACTTAATTGGATTATGTGCAAATGTAGTTTGAAAGGTAAAATGAGTGTGAAATAGCAACTGGAAGCTCCAAAGAAAGATTCGCTGAGCGCCAGAGGCGTTCCTATCCTACCGTTAACCTCTCACGTGTGCACATTTCTGAGGGCTCGAGATGTATACTGATGAGGAGATCTGTGCGTATTTTCGACCCAAACTTTTATCTGAAGTTAGTTAATCCTTTTTTGTCTGTGAAGACAATGCCCCGGCTTGGTGCCCGACACCTTCAACACAGAGAGTATGTTGATGAATTAAAGTCTCATCAAACTGTGGCTTAGCGGAGTTAAGCAAGCCACATTAAATCAATACTAATAACCCCAGTATTTGCCTGCGTGAGTGTCTCAGTGACAACATCAGTATCTCTGTGTACTACTTTCTCAAAATGTGCCACTCATTGGGTGTGCAAGTAGACAACTTTATTGTCCTCATCTAACGTGACGGGCTGTTACTGTGCTCTCCGACCACATGGTGCCAAGCTTATTTATATGCTACCGGTGCGCAAGATCTTGGGCAGAGCAAATTGCCTTCGCCCAGAGAGAGACAGCTATCAATGCTTTGATGTGTGACCATCTGTGTGTGTACGTATGCGCACTTACTCTGACTTCGTCTCTTGAAATGGGTTAAGTTGTACATTTCTTTTTTCTTGCCAGGGAGAAATACAAAAATATCTGTATGGGTTTTATTTATTGACTCGTTCGTCTATGTTTTGCCGCAGAGGAATGGGAGATTAATGAAGTTTAGCTGGAAGCCATGTTCCTTCAGGTCAACGAGCAGGTGGAGGTCTCTTTTGCTTTCTTTGGGTCGCACCACCTCTCGGTGGAGTTGTGATGTACATGGCTCGGAGGGCTGCCCTGGGCCTGCTGTACCAGCAGCGTAAAACAAGGTCCCTGTAGTGGCTGACTCCCTGACTTGTGTCCCTTGCTGCAGCAGCAGAGAATGAAGCAGCCATACATCATAGGCCAAGTGTGTCCCCTGGGGCGGTGACAGACAAAGCCAACAGAATCAATAAAGCCTTAGCTCAAGCCCTACTTTTGTGCACCCAGACCTCACCTTGGCCTCTTTACCTCCTTTTCTTGCTCAAATTCCATCACTTTCTTTCTTCAATTCTTACATTTCTTGTCCAATTTTCCCTCCACTCCTTTCTTTCTCGGTGACATCATTTATCTTTGTCGGACTACGACTTCTGTCAATATTATCTCTATCTGCCCTTCTGCTCGGCCCCAGGTGAACATGCTGATGCACAGTGGAGCTGTCAGCCTTGACAGGAGATAAAAAAGAGAGAGAAAAGCACTTCAGAAAGGAGAAAAGACCGAGGCCTGAGGATTACCGAAGGCCATTCAGCTTGTTAGTGCAGAGGCACCTAACTCAGACGAATGCATACCTAATTTTTTTTCACAGGGCTGAGTGATTCAAGTTCTGGAGGGTTGAATGTTCCCCAAATAGACAGTTTAAATGATGGAGGGCCTTGTGTGGTAGCCACAAACTATTTCAGACAGCAGTGGAAATGCTATTAGAGAGATAGAAGGAGCACTGGGGAGTAGTTCACAGTAATTAAACTGGAGCGTCAATGTTACTGCTACCTGTTTACAACCCAAAAGAGGGGCAGTTTCCTGTGGCGATGAGGTTTGGGTTTCATTTATTACTGTCGATTACTATTATGACGACCTCTCAGGGTGAACACTGATTTTATTGAAGGAAATGATACTTTAAATATTTCACCAGAAAAGTGATTCCTGATAGATAATAGTTACACAGAAGCTGTAACGTATATATATAAAAAGGATGGCATTCCAGACCTAATTCTGCACCTCTATTTTCTAACTCTTGCTGTCTGTTTGATTGAATGGAAAAAATGGCATGTGAGGATATCAGACTATGCGTGGGTGCCAGTGATCACTTTGCAAGGTTGGGTTTTGTGAAAACACTCACAGCGTTAATCAACTTAAATTTAAGACTAATGTTTCAGCAAAATGCAACGTCAGAGATTATTTTGGAAAGCTAATCTTCACGGTAGCTTTATTAGTAGCTTTAACAGTAACAATACTTACACATCACGCAGCTACTGTACATGTTTGTTCAGAGTACAAGACTATTATGACTTGACTACAACTATTTTATCTCCATACGGATTCACAATGGATACACATTCAGCTGCCTACATCCACCAGGCTGCCAAAAAGGTATGTGCGCAAGCACTGAGCACACTTACATAAGAAATTGGATTTTAAGCTCAGCAGTGTGTGTGTGTGTGTGTTTCTGTGTCCTTGTTTTTGCACCCTAACCCAGATCTCAAATGCAAGTGTGGGGTCACACAAACATACACGAGGATGGTTTTACGTGTGGAAGCATAGGTGCAACTTCTGTATGTCCATCTATGTGTTTTCACTTAGCTGTGTCCTTCCTCTGGCCACTGATTAGGGTCACTTGCTTGTGCCAGCTGGGTCAACAACATTATGCAGGGTCTTTTTATTCAATAAGGTATTGATCTTCATCCATGCGCTTATTTGTGTCTGTGGGGGTGAGTGAAGATAAGCAGGAAGACGGGACCGGGCCAAGAAAAGGAGGCGCGTTCTGGAAGAGTAAATTTGACATAAAAATCCAATCAATTCCTGCAGCCCATTCACAACCTGACAGCCCGAGCTGCTTGTCAAAGTCCAGAAAACATAAAACTCACATGAGTAATCACGCTGCTTCTTTCACTTTTAGCTGAAAACACAAAACATCTTTTAATAGTTTTCCTGTACAACGCAATCTTTAGAGGCTCACCAGAAGATTAATATGACAGTGAGTGTAAATACAGGCACGCTAGACACAAACACGCATGAGTGCTGAGGTACACAAATGATAAACATTTTGAACAGCACTGCTCCTCATTTTACATCTTTAGACACAAATACAAAACCAGGCTGAATTTTATCACGGCAGCAGATTTGTCATCATCACACGCACATGCCCAGCAACCTGGGTATGTTTAGCGGGAGCAACAGGCAACAAACGATACGAAGAGGGAAATGATGCTGTGAAGCACTGAAACGAGATTGGTCACGACTAAAATTACAGGCTTTTAACAATTGCCCCAAACACACTATTAAATATAGGCATGCCTATTTTGCCACCCATTGAGTATAAAGGTGTATCTCTGACCGTGCTCCTGGCTGCTGATTACATATCATTGCCCAGACTCTAAAGCGCAGTGTCAGTTCGAGGAAATCTGGCACATCAGCAACACCGACGGAAGTCTTTGTATCTCCACCAAATATGCCCAGATGGCAATGACCACCCATAGAACTTTTTATTCACAGCCAACAAAGGAGTTCAGACTTTATTTTATTGCATTAATCCTGAAAGACAGAGACGTTTTGATACTTCTAATTGTGATGCAGCAGTCTTTGAGGTTTCTGGGTCTGAAGATTAAGAATAAGAAATGAGGTTAGACTGTAAAAGAAGAAAGAGAAAGAAAAGATGAAACTAACACCAAGAAGAAAGATATGCAGACAGGAACAGAGGAACATGACGGACAGAGAAAGACGAAACAGGAGCTGAGGCACATCAAATGGGTATTCTGCCAAGACTACACTGTGGGGTTATAACCTGCCATCCCGATGATTTATTCAACTCATCTGTAACATAAATAAACCAAAGCAGAGCTTCCTTTGTGTTTGCGAGAGACGACAAAGTCGGCTGATGCAGTGAAGCGGGTTAAATCTACAGCAGCGCAGCAAGGTGGGTAACAGTCTGAGTCATCCGCCCCACAGCCACTCACTAACTTACCTGCCGGTGCACACATGCACACATATGGGCTGCACAGGTTCAAGTAATTACACTGTCACACATGGTCTCACAAGAAAAGAACACTAAGGGATTCATTTTTGACACTGTACACTTTCAAGCACTGAGGTATTTTGACCGCTTTCGAAAACTGAGTGTGACTTAGAGGTGTGGCAAAGGATGATTTACGGTCTGTATGGATACAGAGGCAGTAAGTTATTGCCAGTGAAAGAGCAAAAAGGCGATGAGAAGCAAGAAGAAAAGTAGGAAGAGACAGGTGGAGCGATGCATTCAGGGAACAAGAAAGAGCAAAAATCCTAAAGAAATAGTGGGGAATATATATATATATATATATAATATTTTTTCTGACATAACTAATAATACTAAGAAAAATAACACTTTTATTGAATGAGCCAAAATCCTTTGAAAAAACAATAAATTATATATCAAAGCTGGAGGCAGGATGAGACAGAGTGGCAAATGTTAAGATTGAAGGAGAGAGTGGGAGGGAGTTCAGGGGAGAGGCAAGAAGGATACAGAGAGGGGAGGGGAGCGAGAGAGAGAGAGCGAAGTTTATGAAGGAATGTGAGAGAGTATGGGAGACGGGACGGACCGAGTGTACCAGGTATTGAAGAGGTTTGAGGAAAGGCACCTAAGAGACCTCAAACAACAAAAGCAGACATCACTTTATTCCCCACACCAGCTCCGCTACCAAGTGTTCGGCTAAGGATGGTTTGCTCATAGATCACAAAGCTTGGGGAGACAGGGCAAGAGCAGAAGTGACTGTGACTGTGGAGGCTAGGAATAATAGAGGTAAGTCACCACTACAGGTACTCAAAGACAGCATGGCTTTGTGACTGGATCTGAAATGATGGCAGAGACTCGTCTTGTCTTGCAGTTCAAACAGGATTCAAGCAGATCCCTCCTTATTTTAAATGTGCAATTTGCAAAGTTTAAGTAACATGAACTAGGATCACTTTATGATCATACCAAATTACAGGTAACATTAATAATCATTCCAAAGTTTCTATACATGGAAGCAGTCCAAGCCTTTTCCTTGTTAAATGCAAACTGAATTTTAAAATGAAAGCATCTCTGTGCCTGAGGACACACTGGCTATAAATGAAATGTCTGATTTTGACCCAGAAAGCTGCCACTCGTGCTCCTTTCATTCAGCTCAGCCATTACTGGGCAAACCATTGTTTTAAAAAATCTTAAAATAATAGGGACCAGCGTGAGGTTTGATTTGATATAAACACAACAACCCCTGGGATATAAATACCCCCAAAGGCTAAGCTGGTAGTTATAGGTGTTTTCAACATGATTTTCAAGTGTAATCCCCACCCAGTGATTACCTAAAGTAACGCCCCACCCACCCACGGTTCCTAAATATTGCTATGTTTCTTTTATACATTTAATTGCAACACAAGAAGGATAGCTGTTTCGCCAACTCCCAGTTTCTGTCACACTTGTGTACAGTGAGATATGTGTTGAGACCTGCTGAGAACATGAATTCTTGTACATTGTGCAGGTGACAAGGTGAATGGGTAAGTATAGGGCACTTGTACAGGCATGTTCAGCTTTGTTTGTACCAAATTATTGTGTGGAGAAAAACACAGGGGAGGAATGGGATCAAGGAATGTGAGAGTAAAAAAAGTGGGAATAGACAGTTCCCTGTCATTTCATGGCAGAGATGTTTGTTTGTGTTTTATGTGCACAGCAGAGATCATTTTGTTTATGTAAATATCTTGACTTGACAGATGATTCCATTTTGGGTTGTTTTTTGGGGGGGGGGTTGGCATTTTTTCAATAACGAATGCTTTGCTCATTACCGTGTGACAATCATTTGAAGCTGTCGTGACCCACTAAAGGAGATGTTTCTTAAAATAACTGTCCCAGATACCTATATAACAGCATCCACTCGTGAATGAAGGCTCTGCCAGAGAAGCACGGCAATCCAACATCCAGAGTAGTCAACTTTTCAGGAATGAAACTCTCTCTGTTTAGAAGTAAACAGCAGATGAATATCAGCTAATGGCACTTCCCAGTTATCCCAAGTCAGACTGCTGAAAGAAAGTTTCCCTGCAATGAACAAAGTAACACAACAAGGTCAGAGGGCCTTTATTTTGGAGCTGAGCACAGGTATCGCCTGCAGCAAATATCTCCAGCTGCTTTTGGGATGATATAGACCCTCTTAAAGTGAGCTCATTGTGTCTTCCTCCTTACTTCCTCTTACTCCCACATTACACCATCCACACACACAGCCACAGAAGATTAGGAGGATGGGAGGCAGTTATGCTCAAGAATGACAATCTTATCATTGCGTCTTCAGCATTTGGGGGTCATCAAGCTTCAGTGCCAGGAAAGGCCTCATTCTTTTCTACCTACCTATACATGTCATCCAACTCTAATGCTAGGATAAATCATGACAAGTATGTGTGACTATGGGCGAAATCCAAACGTCTATAAACTAAAAGTACTCATGCCCTCTCAGTGATACAAAATACAGCCTGACGAGGAATTATAACACCTTTATAAAACCAGAACAAAATAACTGACGTGAAAACTGATCTGACACCAGTAAAACGTATTAGCTGGTGTGACTTCTGCATTCCTGACCATAACCACGAAGTCTTTGTCTGAATCCTCCGTTAATGCGCAAACAGCATCGCAACAAAGCTTTTATGGCAAATCGATCAAATCTGAATTTTATAATAAAAAGGCTGTCATATCACACACGAAAGGAACAGGCTGTTCAAACTGGGTGACAAGTAATGGAAAAAGTATATGTGCGAGTAATGGGTGAGCAATAATTCAGAACGTCTAAGAAACGCTTCCATTTGTTACATTTTCAGTTGCTGTTTTTAGAGAGGAATAAAAGCCGGAGAAGTTAATATTTTATGACAGTTGAGCTGGACTTTGATAAGAGCTATCTAACAGAAGATGCATGCAAGTCTTTAAAACCTTTTTTGGATGGGTTCCAGGGCACTGCGCATGTTTGAGGTATTACCAAAAAAAAGGTGCAGAAACCCATTGTAAGGTAATACCCAATCGAGTATGGGCGGATGCATCTCAATAAGGAAATATAAAAGGACATTTGAGATATTTAATTTTAGGACTCCTTGAATTCATGAGCATTAGTTTCCATGCTTGTCGCGGCACTAAAGGTTCCCATTTAGACTCCATTAAAAATACATTTTCCCCAACACTCCAACTGCCAAGGTTATGCAAATGCACGCACTACAAGAGCAGTAGTTGGCCAGCCATACAGACCCAATGAGTAGTGCAGACAACCTGCTTATGTATTAAAACCCATGGAGGTTGATGGTTTGGTTGACCTAATGTCTCATTTGGATGCACATAATAGCATCTGAATGCAATCTAATTTCGGGCTGGGGGGGCCTCACTAAAAGCTGAGCTCTAGTCAAAGTTGCCTGGTTGCCAAAAGGAGACACTGGGATCACATTAATGTGCAAAAATTGTTTACTTTTATTATTCATAATTAAACCTCTTTCTGCATCCTGATCCTTATATTTCAAACAGAGGATACATGGGCTGTATGCTGGGCAATACAATAGCTGTCAATGGATAATGCAATGTTAGCTGCACAGAATAAATAGCCTTCTCTCACACACACACAGTCCTTCCAAGTCAGTGTCTTTCTCTTTCTGCTTGTGCCTCTCTCTGTGCCTGGTATTCCATCTCCCTACTTCAGGGCAGTAATGAGTGTCTGGTATTCTGCACTTCAGCATTGAAGCCCTATTCATGCTCGATCTCCTTTACAATGCACTAAAAGGATTACCCAATTAGCTGCTATTGGATGTCATTGTGTGTGTGTGTGTGTGTGTGTGTGTGCGTGTGTGTGTGTGTGTGTGTGCACTTGGTCAGTAGATAGATGTGTTAGCAGTGAAAGTGAAAGATAGATGACCGTCTCGGTTCCACACTTCATTCCCAGTTGATGTTCTGCTGGAGGCCACATTACTCATCCCCACAACTCAGTGTTGTGAGTAAGACACAAGATAGAGAATGTGTGTGTGTGTGTGTGTGTGTGAGAGAGAGAGAGAGAGAGAGAGAGAGAGACTGGAGCCTTGACAGCCTTCAGAGAATGACAGAGAAAGAGTATTACTTTTCAATAATTCAACCTATGCACCGATTAGTCTCTGTGAAATACTCGGCTGTCAAATGTGAACCGTTTCTTCTTCTCTTCGCACCGTAATTGGTGATTTTAATTTTCACTGTCATGTTGGGATAATAGGAATGTCCATTTCATTGTCTGTGAACCATTATTTACTTAGTGTGAGCCAAGGATTGATTCCAGTTATCTAATGCATTACATCACACTGTGAGCAGTGCGTTCAACATTTTGCATTCAGAGGATCAGACTGTAGGCTATAAAGATTAATTTAGACTGACGTGGCTGGAAGCAATAAAGGTGCAGTCCACATTTTACAGGTAAGAAGCTGGGACATACTAATGCCTTTAGAATATTTCATTTATGATTTTATAACTCCTCATGGGGAAACCTGCAGTGTCACCTCAGTGACATGTACTGACTGTAAAATCTGACTGTGAAAACAATCTGGTTTAATATACACTGATAAGATGGCATGCATGCTGTGGAAACTGATGACTTTTTCTAGATTTTGCATGCTAAAATAATACACTTTTTATAAAAGTTTGCATGTATAAATCCATTTTTTTAAAGTTAAAATAAAAAAATACATGCATACAAATATGAGCATGATAACTTTACTGGTAGCGAACAACAACTGCAGATTTTATAAATTATTTAGTAATATTTCATATTCGATGTAAATGGTTGTATAAATCTTCTATTGTTCTTGATTCTCTGTATGGTGTCCTTACATGTCTCCAAAAATCCATGGCATAATGTGGATTAGCTTCTTCTTTTTTAATAGAAATGCCGTATTTCAAACTGGAGCCTTTGTTCAGATGATGGGTTTCAGACATTTTTGAGCATTGCATTCTGGGAAGTATTTTTAAAGCTATATTCATACAAATGACCCAAAATCTAAATATCTTGCCCTTTGACCACTTTATGTTTAATTCAATCATTAAAAAAACAACTGCAACTTATGCAAAATAATACTTGTGTGGTTCAAATGTTAAACTTAATTAAAGTTAGCTTAACTTACATTAAAAGACTTAAACAAACAAACAAATAATTAAATGTATTTTAGCCTTACACAAAGCAAAACAGTAGTTCTAACTAGTAGCTTAAAATGTACTTTAAGTAAACTGGGCTCTGAAATGTGAGGAAAACAAATGAGATTGATGCTGCGTTTTCATTTCACATGCACGTAAGAATGCACAGGAGAACAAAGAAAAATAAGCTGCCCAAGAATGACCTAAAAAAACATATAGTGAACCGAAGAGATTAGCCGTGCATCTGTTAGAAATTAGCATAAAAAGAGTGAGAATTAAAAAGATGCCATCTGGCACAGTGGCTGTGTAGAGGTACAGTGAGAACAGAGGAGAGTTTCATGGTCATTGTGAGACAGGTATAAATCCTGGATGTTTATAACGCACTTACTGCTGCCTTCCATTGGCTGTGCTAATGGATTGGCTATGCTCTGTGAGTGTGTGTGTGTTTTCGGGTGGGGGCGTGGGGGGTGGGGAATAGGGGTGTAGTGTCAGCTGGTCCTGTGCGGGGTAGGGCTTTGTGTCAAGCAGGTCAGCTGGGGTTAGATGACACAGCGCCGACACTCGCACGCACACACATCATCCCCTGCCTGCACACAGACGCACACACAATAAGCAAGTGCACAACACTCTTTTGTGCAGACACTGAAAAACATGCAGCCAGTCAGATATGTGATTAGATATCTGCATGCATCCACACACACTCACACTCCCCAGTCCCAACACACCAGAGGTCTTAAATCACGCTGTCCCCTCAAAGGCTGTGGAATCAACTGTTTATATTGCTCATTAAATTTTTCGAATGAAGGGGCAATGAAAAGATTTTCAAATTGCTATATTTGCGTCAAACAGACGTGAAATTGATCAGTTCTGAGTACCGTGTCAGTAGTGACAAAAGTAAAATGTCAGGATCATTGTTCAGAAAGCAGGCTTCAGGGTCTGAACACGACTAACTGAGGAACAATGGCAGCCAGTGAATAGCGCCGCTTAAAAAATTATGGCGCATCTACAGAAATATTGTATATTATTACATAAAGAGCAAAAAGACTGTGAAAACACTTTATGGTGAAAGGTTTCAGACAGTATGATGCAATATGATTCACTTTTCTGTAATTCTGTCTGCACATCCAGAGCCCACAGTATAGGGCTCTGCTTATTTCACGGCACGCTATTAGTTCAATTTTAAACAAGTGATTTTTTTTCCATTGATTTTTGTATAACATTATCAGTATCAGTAAATCCGCTGTGTTCTGTCAAGATACACGGCAAAGCACTCTGCTTCCTCACATTAACAGAAAGTATATGTTTACTTGTGACAAAAATGGGGTGTAAGATTTAAACTTGTTTTGTCAGTTGCAGAGAAAGGCCATATCTTCTCCCTTGTTGTTGTTGTTTGTTATTTGGAACACAGTGCCTTGTATATTTTCCTGTTGCCGGGCTTGATTGTATTTCATCCACAAGGGTTTTTGTCAACAGTCTGGGCTCTGTGGGATGCTGAATGCTTTACTGCCTTAGAGAGAGTTGGACTCCAGCAATGACACTGTGAGAGTGTGCGGAATTTGTGTTGACACGCAAAGGTGTCTGTGAAAGAGTGGGTCTGTGGGTGTATGCCTGAACAAACAGCATAAAGGCAGAATGGTGGCAAATCGCTCTAAAACTGATGCTCTCCAGTGCTCTTATTTTGAGGACTAGTCATTTATTTAACAGTCAAATATGGTCCTGGGCTGTTTGGAGAGAATACATCAACTGGCACAGAAGAGTCCACACAAAGAAGGCACACTTCAACAGACAAAGAGCCAAAAGACAGAGGGCGAGCGCCTTTTTTTCTCCTTAGGATGAACTGTTGTTTATTCAGGGTGGGTGCAGGGCACCAAGTGGGACGGATGGATGAGGGAGGGACTGATGGGAAAAAAAAGGAGAGAGGGAAGGATGAATGGGCATAACACAGTTAGTGGATGCACAAAAGGGGTGTCTGCGGGTGATTGTGCAGAGTGGAGGGAGGTGCACTGTGAAGGGGGGTGTAAAAGATCTTTTGTGAGGGCTGAGAGTTAATCACTTGAGCGGCACACGCCAGTTCTATGGAGCACATGTTGTACACTGGATCCCCTGAAAGGAGTGGGAGGTCCAAAAACACACATACACGCGCTTGAATTTACATGTCAGTTATGATGCAAAGCCGGTTACAGGCTGAGAAGAAAAGCAGGAAGATCCACCCCCTTCACAAACAGTTAGCAGACCCTGGCCATGGTGATAGTGTTTGCATTTGCTGCTTGTTCGTTCATACACACACACACACACATACACATACGCGCGTACACAGAGACATACACATGTCTGCCTTTTTGTTTTCTCCGGGACTGGATAGATGACTCTGCAGCGGCCTTGCTAGAGATGGATGTTTAGTTTGACCTGGCAGTAAGTAAAATCTATTGTTTCATTACATCAGTCCCATGTCAGCGGTAGATGCTAATATCCGAGAGTGATGGTGAAGGCTAGAGTTTAGATTTAGCAGCAGCCACTCAGGCACAATAAAACAGCAGCAGACGCAGGCATGTCAGAGACTGTTTACTACAGTGGTGCACAGGACTGCCTCGCTTTAGACTGTTGCAAGTACGAATTTACTATCCTTTGCCATTATCCAACATTTTCAGTACATGTTTACTTTGTAGAACACACTTAGAATTTTATCCTGAACAAAACTGAAGCTGTGCTGGAAGATGTCTCTTATTATTAGTGGTCTTTGTGTATTTCTGGACGCGCTTTCCTTTCTTATATTCTTCTAGACTAATCTAAAAATATTTCTTTTCTGCTATAAGCCCAACAATACTTTTATTCTTCTGTATGCATGCCACTCTGTGTCAGTTGGTGTCTTTTTGATTTTAAAAACTCTTTTTTTTACATGTCTTAATTCCCTTACTTTTGTTTTAGGGTGAATAAAAAGTCACAGCCTTGATCAGCACTCACTATGAGGCATCTCAGGAACAGTACAATGACAGTTAGTTTCCTTACAAACACTGGAGGGCAACCATAAACTATGAATTAAACTCAAGCCAATATTCAAGCCTTGAATATATTTAACTTATAGGAGGTCATTAGTCACATGCTTTGTTGCTGTGGCCATTATTAAATGCT
>VOQK01002484.1:13175-23902 GCA_015052645.1 Benitochromis conjunctus
ATTAAATGCTTAAAAGCTCAGAACCATGTGGTTCTAGGATCCCTTTATCTGCTGCTGAGGGGACTTTTCCCTTGTGGGTTAGAGAGGGTGATAGCAACATCTGGGGTCTGGTTATCTTTGAAAGAAGGCGGGGAAAATGAGACAGCATTACTCATAATGTGTGACTGTGCAAATAAATGTCCTTGTAGACTATAATTAAAAATGTTAACTACATAAATTCACACAGGTTCTGTGCAATTAATCTTTATTTCATAATTGCTGCCCGTCTATCTGTAATATGTTCCAAAACAATAGCAAATAGAAAATGATATTCAGATGGCAGCCGCAGCCAATTGTTGAGAAGGCAGTAAGTAGTCTAATTGGCAGTTTGTTTAGAGGAAGGGCACCCAAAGGGTTATTTGTCAAATTTAACGGCTAAGTCATAAATCTAAACATACACAGCCAGGCAGAGTGCCAAGGTGGACACTTTTTTTTCAGTTTGTTTGCTTTGCAAATTTAAACACCTGCTTCAACACTGCACGATAGACTGAACAACAATTAAACAATAGTGATACGCATCAAAAGTAAACTATGAGTTGAGTAAACTAAACTAAGGCTGTGTCCTTTCCATGGAACAAAAGTCTTCTGTTTAAGGATACTGTGCATTCTTTGTGTTTATCCCGTTGTTATTTCACAGATGAAGCCGCTGACAGAACCTCCGTGGGGTCACGAGATGTTCCTTTCCCTCACTTCAGTGTAACCTCACCATTTAGACTTCAGCTGCATCTCGCGCGTGCCTTTGCCTACAGGACCATGGGTAGTGTCAGCAGTGTCCTCAATGACAACAGCCTCAGCAGCAAACACTGCAAGGCATCTCAGCACAGGTTAAAGGAAGGAACAAGCAGCCACAGAAAGAGTGGAGGTTGCAGCCTTGATGGGTTACTGAAGTGCGGCTTCACTCAGGGCTCCTCATCCTCCACTCATCCCTCCAAAGGACTCTCCCATTCAAGGTCTGGAAGAAGCGAAGATTTTTTTTATATTAAGGTGAGATGACATGGGGTTTTTTTTAGATGGCATGTGAGAATGAAAAAATTACAACATGCAGCAGTGCTTTGGGGTAACACATTTATTCTGTTTCGCACAAGGTAAGCAATAAACCGAGGTCAACACACCACAGAGAGAGATCAGCGGAGGGCCAGGGAAACAGAAATGGGAAATCTGATGGGCACATGCAACCAAAACTGCTGCTCATGTCTGGAAATGTGACTGAGAAGGTGAGCCTGGTGTTGTTTTTCTCTTCCATGCTTAGTCATGCTATTCCTAGAATATAAGACAAGATTTTAAAGGTTAAGTACAAAAACAATTAAGTAATTTGTTCCAGCTATTTCTCATTTAACAGCTGTTGCTAGGCAATCAGACACCTACAAGTTAGTGCTCAAGGCTACAAAATAGTCGAAAACACCAACCAATTGTAAAACAACAAAAAACTGTATATAACTAGTGGATATAGCCCATGTTTATCAAAGGTGAGGCCAATTTCGGAAAAGATGCCCCTTGGACTTGCATTCTTCATATGGACAGCAGGTGGCAAATCCACTAGTAGCAAAAAGAAGCTGATCTAGAATTTAGCTTAATTTATTACCTCTGTTAACCTTTTTCTAATAAATGTATGGCTTCCTTGACTAGATACATGTTATAGGTCTTGAATTGTTTATTATAAAGAATAAAGCAGAGCTTGGCTACTGTAATAACTGATTTTCAGTCAGATTTGACCGTCTTTCCTTTTCGGCTCCATCCTCTCATCCAAGGTGATCAATATATCCAAGACGATGGTGCCCACAGGCTTCACAGCCACTGCCCCTAAATCCACTTAATTGAAATTACAGTGGCCATTCTTCTTCTTTTATACAGTTTATCCATCAGACACAGTCAGGCTGGCAGCTCCCTCCAGTATGAAGCTAACTGGTTGCTAGCTGATACAGTCAGGTGAAAAACAAAGTTTTCCCAAGACTCTATGCAGTCCTTGGAAAAACTAGGTAAACCCTGCAATTCAGTAACTTGTAGAAACACCTTTAACAGCAACAACCTGAAGTAATCGTTTTATCTTTGGCTTTATGAGTCTCTCACTTGTTGTGGGGGATTTTTGGTCCACTCCTCTTTACAACATTGCTTCAGCTCATTCATTTATGCACAGTTCTCTTAAGGTCCTGCCACAGCATTTCAATTAGGTTGAGGTCTTGAAAGTTGCTGCTGTGCTTGGTGTCATTGTCCTGTTGCATGCCCTCAATCACTGCAAGGTGCACAAGTCCTGTGGCGACAAAAGAAGCCCAAATAATGAGCCCTCCACCACTGTGTTTAACAGAGCTTATGAGATGTTTGGGCTGAAATGTTGTGTTTTGTTTTCAACAAACATAATGATGTGCATTATGGCCAAACACTTTGACCTAGAGGTGAATTTGCTGGAAGATCTTCTCCTGTTACGACTAACAGTTGTCTTGAATGTTTTGCACTTGTGAATAATCTTTCTTACTGTATAATGACAGACTTCAGATTGTGATCTTATAACCCTTTCCATATAGATGGGCAACAAAAATAGTTTTTCTGAGATCATTGCTGATACTTGCTGGTCTGGAGCATTTAGATCAAAAATTCTGCTTTTATAGAGGTACCCACACTATTTCATTAGCAGCACCTGACTGCTAATTACGCTCATAATTCCTACAGAAGCAGTAAGGGTTTACATAGTTTTTCAAAAGACTGCATAGAGTCCTGTGAAAAACTTAATTTTATACATGACTGTATATGTCATAGAATGCCTGTATGGAAGAAGCATAGAGCCACTGTGAGTCTGTCAGTCTGTGCTTGATCAAGTCAAAGCAAGCGAAGTCACAAGCAAAGGCTGGATTTGACTTTTGCCCAGTTTGCTTTTGTTTCGCACAAAGAGACCCACTTGCTGTTGGCCGTTATAAGAACATTCAGCTCTAACACAGTTTCATATGGCTTTAGTTTCCAGTCCCAGATGCTGCTGCGTTCATCTTTGACAACCCACCTACAGACAACCAGTGGGAACAATTTTTGCAATGAAGTGCTTGAAAGTGAACACGAGTATTCCCAAAACATCAAGCAAATAAGTTTAAAGTAACACATTTAGATATTAATTGAGATCATGATGTACTGTATTTTCGTGCTCTTATAAAAAATGTAGCTTCGCTGTGCTTTCCTTAACTGGAACAGTTGCTATGGTTATCCTGACAACCATTAAGAAGTCATGCTGAGTAGCTGAAACAGACTTTAACAACCTCACAGCGAAGTGGAGGATAAAACATGCACAGCAGGTAGTTTAATAAGTAGCAGCTATTCCTCATAACCTGTGTAGGACCTTCCCATCTTATTAATCACCCCCTCCCAGATTAATGACCTAAGGGTGCCTTGATCTTTTCAGAAAAGTCTTCTCTGTGCCAAGAATACCTAAGCAAACTGCATTGTCTTCTATAGGTTTTTAGCCCTCATGGACGGGGCTTGGATATCTTGAGGAGGAGGAAGGGAGGGATTTAAGTAGACAGCACAGACTAAGGAAAAATAAAAAGAAAGCAAGGGATCAAGGGCCAAAGAGAATTTGAGAGATAGAAAGGAGAGAAAAAACATAAGGAAAGGCATCCCAGCCATGAAGTCAGTGTGAAAGAATGCTGAGTTCACAAGCTTTACCTCTTACACTTCAGCAATAGCTCATATTATTAATATCACTGAAAAGGGCTATTCATCTTCCCTCAGACAGCACATGGAGGAGAGATATGGGATGCAGAGGGAAGGAAAAGAGGACAGAAAGAAGCGAAGGTATGGCACTGCTTGTGACATTCTTGGACAGCCTGGATGGGGCATGTGGAGTATAAGTTCATCTTTGAAATGAGTTTTTCCTCTTTTGACAGTCTGGTGAATTTTACTTGCAACTACTGCTGTGCGGCTTTTAATACCGGCAGCTTGTAGAGAAGCAATTCTGCATGCTTCAGTGGCTCTATTTCTAATATGAAAAGACACACACACAAAAAAATCTATCCCTTTCATTTGTACGGACTTCCAGCATGTGACAATATTTATCTATGTAAAGCCAGTCATTATGATTTTTAAGTTTAAGAATGTGACTCATCCTCAAGCCCTTTATACTCCTGTGAAAAAGGACTTGCTTTTTGCTGTGATGTTAACTAAGAGGAACCCAGTGAATATAAATACAAACGTAGGGAAGAAGAGCACTGACTGTGTGCCATTTCACTCTTCTAGACTTCTGCTGAGAAGTCATCGGTCCGTTCCACTGCCTTCAAGTGCGTAAATCCCACAAGGACTTCATCCACAGAGACAGGCCACAACAGCCTGGACCACATCCTTTGTCCTCTGAAGAAACCAAGCAGTCCAAATATTAGAGACAAGCGGGACACTTCAGGTTTTTGTCTATATTTCACGCATGGGTTGTTGCTTTAAAATACATTTTGCTTGGGTTGAATGAAAAATTAAACGAACGTACCCGATGCCATCTCTTTTCCCCTCAGGCACTCTATCCGACTCTGGACGTAACTCCATGTCTAGCCTCCCCACCCACAGCACCAGCGGCAGCCTAAGTGCTTCCACAGGCCCTGTCAGTCACAGCGATGGCAGCTCCGCTCCTGCAAATAGCCTCAGCAAGGGAGTACAACCCAATTTCCCTCCATGGGTCAACGGGAATAGTGCTAACCTTGACTGTAGTTACGGTGCTGATTTAAACAGCAGCGGGTTGGTATCTAAGGCTAATGAGGACTCCCCACTCTGTGCAGATGAGCCAAGCTCTCTCTCTGAAACTGCAGGTGGGATTCGGTCGCCCATAACTACAGATGAGTCACTGATTGAACGCTTGGAACAAAAGCTGCTGGAGAGAGAAAGTGAACTACAGGAGCTGCAGGTACAGAACTGTAACATGAACAAAAAATAGAGGTTAATAAAAAAAATAAAACTCGACACGTGCTCTTAATCAAGATGAATATGAACACTCCTTAGTAATTAGGCCTCTTTCACCTTGCAACAGGTGAGTTTTGAGGAGAAGGAAACAGACACCTGCCAGCTGTTTGAGGAAAGACAAAGGTACTGTGCTGAAGAAATGGAAGGGCTGAAGCAGCGATGCTCCACGAAGCTACGCCAAGCATCCCAAATGGCTGCAAAAACACAGCAAGCACTCCAGCTGCAAGTCAGTCAGCTCCAGGTCAGCCCTCATCTGCCTTTATTTACAACCATTTATTCCCTCATCTTTATCCTACCAACCATATTTCATGTAACACTTGACCACTTGAATAATTGAAATGAAAAATAAATTCTCGTGCAGGCAGAGAAGGAAAGGCTCCAGGAAGACTTCTCTAAGCTAACTCGGGAGAAGGAGCTTATTGAGCTCCGACTAAAGGCGTATGAGGCAGAGAGCACACAGCTAGCTCCGACCCTTGAGGAAACTCAGTGGGAGGTAAGTCATGGTTTATGTATGTGATATACTGTAAGTTAGAAATGGAAGCTTGCAGCATGAAAAACAATGTAATACAATACAGAGCTGAAGTGGGATACCAGCTATCCTTCCATCACCTTCCATCATCATGTTAATATGTTCTATGTTTTATGCTTGTTCATTATGACTTATGAGAAAGAACTGACTTGAATTGAACTAAAAGCTATTTGCACTGCATTCGGTGTAGTACATATTGATACAGTTATATTATGAGTAGCTGCCAACTTAACTCCTAAGAATTTGGGAGAAATGCTGACTCATTTTCTATACGACTAACAATCAAAGAGGCCGCCAATAGAGAATGATCACCAACTCGGCAGCTCCCTTCAACTCCAACTCCAAGAAGCTTTTCAGGACCTTTGGCCTCACTGTTTGGTTGCTACACTGATCTGATTTAGTCTCGCCAGACCCCTGACTAACATTAATCAGCAGCAGGAATCTGCTCTGATAAACTAAGCTCAGAGAACACAGCTTTTGAACACAAGCCTTTAACAATTCAAGGTGAAGAAAGAAAAACAGCTACAAGGAGTGCAGAATTTTATTAGCGTATTTATTAACTATCTATTTTACAGTTAATCTTTGGCACGTGAAAGTGCTGTTTTCCATGCATACAATCCTTCCTGGCAGAGAAATGTATTAACATTTTCTTTTCAGGAATTCTGTGATAATTTTATAGATTTTTATAAGACTAATTGTAAAACTAAATGTACAGTTGAATCCATAATACTGTGGGTATATACTATCTTGAGACAAATACACTCACAAAAAGAAACATTAAGGGGCAATTCAATATTAAAACAGTATGAGGCTAAGCAGTTGTTTATGTTTCCCTTAACTGCCTACTTTACAGGCGATAATTCACAGTTTCATCTTCATAATCGTCTCTGTCTGAACGTAGGTGTGCCAAAAGACAGGAGAGATCTCACTGTTGAAGCAGCAGCTAAGAGAGTGCCAAGCGGATGTCAGCCACAAGCTAAATGAGATAGTTGGCCTCAGGGCATCGCTGAAGGAAAGAACAGCAAAAATGGAGATTCTGGAGAAACAGAACAAAAACCACGAGGACAGTCTTCACTCTCGCACCATAGAGATTGAGGTTAGTCTGCTGATTGCAGTTTACACCGCTGCAGAGATGAGACACGGACATGTGCACAAAATGCTCACACAATGCTCATATGACAATAGTTTGGAAGGATCCCTGCAATCATGTTACTATATTTGACTGCAGCATGTTGAGTAAAGTGTTTTCAATTTCCATGTTTTAGCACACTTAATTACAGTCCCAAAAAGTGAGCTTATTTGGCACTTTGCATAATTAGAGCCTGTTACATAGCTCACAACAGTCTTCTTAATTGCTGCCTAGGTTCTGACCATTTTCCATTTTTAATTCAGGTGTGCCAAAATGAACTCCAGCGCAAAAAGAATGAGGCAGATTTTCTGAGGGAGAAAGTGGGCAAACTGGAGAAAGACATTCAAGGAATGAAACAGGATCTGGTCATTGCCAAAGAGCAAAGGCTGCAGCACAGTTTGCAAGTCAGAACCCATTCCCCGTCTCAGACCCCGGAAAGTCAAGGTTCAGAATCCACCGACCAAGGGCGAGAGGGGGGGAACAACGAGCACACGTCCACAGAATCCCTCCAAAGAGAGGTGGGCAGACTTAAGCAGCAGCTACAGGAGGAGAAGAATGCTCAAAAGAGGCTAGCCAGCGGCTTTGAACAGGAGAGGCAGACGTGGAACAAGGAGAAAGACAGAGTTATAAGGTATCAGAAACAGCTCCAGATCAACTACTTGCAGATGCACAGGAAGAACCACGACCTGGAAAGGATCCTGAAAGAGCTGACAGCAGAACTGGAGAGCCGGACAGAGCTAAGCATGGACATCGCCTACAGCTCAGGGTTACAAACTTATGACGATGTTATTGCCACAGAGATTTGAACACTGACTGCTTTTTTTCAACCGTAGATAATTATCTGTCTCTGTGTCTCAGGCAACGTCCCAACTGGAGTTCATTGACTGCTAATTAGTGTGTTTAAAGAGTTATTTGACAGAATAGCATTCAGTCGTGACACTGTTACCACTTGTTTAAAAGTAAATTCTAAATTATTTAATATTCGGGGGGGTTTCTGTCTAACAGGATCACTTAATGTTCAGCTGATTTATTTCCTTCATGATTAACGTCTGATGGCAACACACAATAAGCATGGTAGCTGCTTAACATCTGTCTCTCCCAGCATGACCAAATGACAAAGATATATCATCTACTGTGAGTGTGGGCTTCTTCATTTTAAATTGCTTAATTTATCCATCTCACTGTACGCTCCCACATTTTGTATCCGTAATGGGATTGAGCATGGAATGTAGTTTAAGCGTTTTTTTATTAGTCATTTCTAAAACAATGCACAATTATAAATCATGGCCATTTTCTAGAGACACCGGTGTAACAAAGGAAATCCACAAAATGCATAATGAAGTCATGTTAAGCTGCCATGCATTGTCAGTCTTCTGCAGTATAATGAGAGGCCTGTATGCAAACAGATGACAGTGGCAGTAATACATCTAGTTCTTTAAAGTTCACTTGCGTGATTAGCAAATTGTTAATGATAAACTTTGCTGAAAAGAAATCACACAGTGAGTCCTATTATCATGTATACATCAGTCCACTGAACATATATATTTTTTTTTATATAATTGTTCATATTTGTTTACTACAGCCAATTCTACAAACACAAGCAGGGATTTAAAATGTTCTCTGTGCATCGCTCTGATAAAAGAAGGACTGTGTATGTGTGTCGGTTCTTTATTATTTTCAACAGCTGCTTATCTGGTCTTATCATTTGCTGAGGGTATTGCTGTTGGCCAAAGGAAGCGCTGATGAGTGCTCCTGCTCCTTTAGTTAAACGCTGCTATTTGTTAGGCCTTGGAAGTCAGACACAAGGTTAGGAAACAGGTAAGAGACCTACAACATTACCTCAAATGTGGCAACCACATTCACGGCAAATTACTACACCTTAAAGATCCAATGGATGATCTCCAGTGGCATCTCAGCCCACACCCCACCCATATTTTTCCAATTAATATGGGAAGCCGCACAAAAAGTAACCAGAACTTAATGAAGACCTCTAACAGACACCAAGTGTAAATGTTGGCATTTACTTTGTGCTCTGTGTGAAGGAGACAGATTGAAGGGAGCTGGATAGTCTACAATAAAAGCAAATATTTTAGAAGTTTAAAAAAGGGCGATTTTCCAGTAATGTCTATCTAAACCGTTCATCTAACTTTGCGAAAGAGTAAGCTGGCGATGCTCCCACTGGAGGCAAACAATCCTTCCTAGCTACAGTCCCAGCCATTTGGCTCTAATATTCTGGAGCTATTCCACTTCCCACAAGGGCAAAGTAGTTTGTGAAGCAAAAGTTTAACTACTCCACCAAGCTCAACACTAACATAGACAGACAGTAAGGCAGAATATATGAATCTACCTGCAGGTTAGGAAAGATTTGGAGGCAGACAGACTAAGTGGAACCTAAGCTGGGGGGCTGTAACCAGTAGGCACTCAATACAAAGTGCCTTACTCTAAGCCTTGGCACAGAAACTGGTGAAACAAGGAAAGTAACAAAAGGATGGTGGATATTGCAGCTGTGGTATTGGTTTTAAGAAAATGCTCAAAACCCCATTTTCAAAAATAAATAAACAAATAAATCAGCCACAGAGCAACTTGCATATCTTGGGAAAAAATCTTTAGTAATTCATCCTGGGTATGTACAAAAATAGCTGATTAGCAAAGCAAATCAAACATGTTGCAAATGGTTGCCGTTTGTGCATCACAACTCGTAATTTTGACCAAATTCTTGTGCTCTATTTTGAAATCAGGATTATTCAAAAGTAACTTTTGCTTCTGCAAAGATATTTCAGTGTTTGTAATGCTGTGAAATTTAAATAAAAGCAGAAAGGCAATATTTTCAACTAAATTAAACTAAAATGTTGGGAGAAAAAGGTCCGATCATTGTTCTGAGTTGCCCTTTTTCAAATGTAGCAGACATGAAGACACACGCTCGGTTTAGGCAAGGGTGACAGCTGGATAGAGCGTGCAGGAGAAAAAGCTTACTTCCTTTGACTTTAACAGACATATAATACCTGCCTGGTTCTCACGTAGAAGCATTAGGACCTTGCAGGTAAAAGACGGTTTAATCTTCAGTCTGACTGCGTTTTCTCGTGCTTTTTTTGTTGTGTAATGTCTAGAAGATTTCAGCACTCCAGTGCATTTGTCTAAGCTGTTTCTATTTGGAAACTGAGGAGGCAAACTGATGTACTGTTGAAAGCACAGGGTTTTTCCATTTAGGCTTTAGATCAATGAATTTCCTTGCTCAACAGTTTGGGAGCCTGGTTTATTGGCTTTTATTACATAATGCACCAAATGTTTTTAGTGGCTGACTGTCTGGTTTGTAGACAGGCTAATTTAGCCCCTGTATTCTTTTACTATGGAGCCATGCTGTTGTAATACATGCAGAAAGGTTTAGCGCTGTCTCACAGATGTTGTCTGGCTGGCACCATCGCATTTCTGGATGAAGCCACAACTGTGCTCATTGGTGATGGTTTCTGGAATTGCTCTTTGTCCTTGTAGTGATTTTCTATTACAGAACTGTGTGCGTATTCATGTCTGAAGATCATGGCCAGTAAATACAAGCATTTATCCACTTTCTCTGGAACTTGTAATTTGATACATTGACAATGTAGAAGTCTCATAAGGTCACAAAAACTTGCGTTTCAAATATGAAACACAAGTTTCATATTTGAAATTTGCGTTTCTTGGCTTTATAGGGTTAAATTAACGATTTAAATACAAAGCAGAAGCAGAATATTTATTATGTAAAACATCTACAGTTTAGAATGAAAATCCATCCTTTAAATATGATTCTGGTATTTGACGGTAACTTTTGAAGCCCTGCTACGTAGCAAAGGCACTGAGGAGCCACTCAATAAGCATGGTTGAGATGTCTGAGTAGTACTATGCTCGCTAGGTGCTTTCAGTGGCTAGCTCTGGATCTGACAGCTCTTCTTTTTCTCAGTCTGACAGCATGGAGACAGGTGGATCAGCATAGTGTACAAAGACTCTTTTTACATCCCCAGGCTGGTCTAGGGGTAAGGGACAGCCACTGCAAGGTCAGTAGGAGTTGCAGAGAGGCCCGATACTGCATTCAGGTTTGCATCACGACAGTATGTTACATCAGATGTGGGCTGT
>VOQK01002487.1:3484-13924 GCA_015052645.1 Benitochromis conjunctus
AAAATTAAATAAAAGGTAAAGAAAATACCAAATTTCCAACTGATGGCTTTACAGTTTTTGTTTTATACACAAAACTAAACTGGAAACATAAAATTGCATAAAACAAAATAAGCATGTTTTCATATTCAGAAAGATGGAGCCATGAAGTAAAAGTACCTTAGGAAAGTTCTTGAGCACTGTTTGCAATCAGTCCTCCTACACTGTGTTAACTTGGAATATTTTGAATATCTATATATATATTTTTTTTAAAAAGGATGCAAAATCACACAAATGCAGCCAAACATCTTAATTCTGTACTCAACTGCAGTACGATATCATAAATCTGTACTTAAGATTCTGTACCTAAAATACTACTTGGACAGTTTAGATTCTGTGTTCACTTCATCACTTTTAAAGGGGATGCAAAATGGTGTCGAGTATCTAACCTGTATCTAAGTAAAATATTTAAGCACTGTTTGGAGATGTTCCAACGGGGATGCAAAATGACACAATCACAGCTCAATGTATGGCTGGTAGATTTATATGCTGTAGTTTGAATTTTATTCTTGCTTAACCAGCTGGATTCCCAAATGGACCAGGCTTCAAGTTCTTGAGCCAAAAGCTGATACAGCTGTCAGAAGGGCAGTCCTCCAAGGGCTGCAGTTCTGCTTTGGGAAGCAGGAGCAGTGAGGTCAGGTGCTCTGAATAGGTTAATCATACCACTGTTGCTGAGCAGTTAGTGTCATACAGCATCACCGACTCTGATGAGTCATCTCTGAACATCATGGCAACTTCCACAGTGGTCATAGCATTCAGCTGGTCTGTAGCACTGTGTCGGCAAAAAGCGTAACATACTACGCTATGTGACAAATCGTCGGCATGTTACGCTTTCGGCCACCAGACACGTCTCTATGTTACGCGTTCAGAAACAGGAGGAAACATGAGAACCGTTTGGACTGAATCTACACATGTACATTTATTTTACTTTCTCATCATGAATTTCTTTGGAAAACACAATCTAACACGATTAGGGTTGTGGTTAAGGTTATGGCTAGGAGTAAGGTTAGGTTAGGGCTGAAATACACGGCTGGACACACCGGGAGCGTCATTCTAGTGGATTCCATCCACAATCCGGCGCGTATCATAGGGACGCCTTGGGACGTGACAAGTCGTTGGTATGTTACGTGTCAGAAATGAGAACGGTCTCATTTTAATCTTTAAAACTTATATAATAATGAGCTAGCTAAACTAAGTATAAGTTTGTCTGAGGCTTGCAAGTCTTTCCTCCAAGTCTCAAAGCTGACGGTGAAGGCAGAGGACTCTCATGAGACCTGGGAAAAAAACTCTCATAGTCTAGTGTAGGTTTTCCATCAACATGTAGGCTGCTACGCAATCTGAACTGACCCCCAATTCTTTCTTTTGAGCCATAATCAGCCTGCCCCCCCCTCCTGGGCACCCTCCATTTGCCACTCCTGCTGTGACACCACCAATCCCAGCATCTGTCCTGGCTCCATCCCCAGATGCTGCATTCTGAAGCCCACCATCTCTCCCTCCCTCCTGGAGAACAAGGCCGCATTGCAAATCTGTGAGAGCAGATATGGTGGCCTGCAGGCTCTGTTCTGTCTAGTTGGCCACCATCCCCGGGGCCTCGGGGGCCTGGCTCTGGCTATCAGACCCAGAAACACGCCACAGCTGACCCCAGGCCTCAGGGTGAGAACAAGATGTTGTGCTGATGCTGCTGCTGGACGTCAGGCAATTCTGGTGGCCAGGTCACGATGCAGTTCAAAGGCCAAGACCGTGTTTAGGGCTGATGTACTGAGCTGTTGCAGCTGATCTGCCTCTCTCTCCCTTCACAGAGGCCTGCTCAAGAGTTTCTCAGGCCTTGGTACAGCTGATCCAAATGCTGAGGGACACGTTAGCTACACTAGCACTGCTATACATATAAAACCACACACAGCAGACATCATTGCTGCTTCTCTCGCTATCCTGACTTGACCGTACATAAGACCAACAAAACCCGTGCTTTGGGGGAGTGTTATTCTCGTGGCTCAGTGTGGGGGGTGGCGGTGTTGAAAGTATATCGATCTCCAGGGCTGAGCTTTTGACCCAGGGGTAATGCTCTAAGCAAACAATGGCAGTGTGTTTTTAAATTCTTAGAATTGGACCAGCAGTGAATGTCTGAGTATTTGGGGGCCAGAGAGGACAGAGAATACTCATCCGACCCCCAGTTTAACACGCTTTCTGGTCAATGTGGATTTTGAACACTTACGCAACTAATGCATACTTCTATTTTGCTCTATTGTCACTGTCTACACACTGTGGCATTCCAAAAGGCATTACCTAATAGTCTAAACTGCTCAAAATCACAACATTTATAGAACCTATTCTATGTTTAGGAGTGGAACACATGCACACACATCAAGCAGCTGGTTTATTGTTCGTATCAGATGGTCACAAAAATATCACGAAGAAAGCCTGTGGTAATAATAAGCTTTAACTCAGGCACCATCCGAGATGAAGACAATAAAGCGGTCCACATTCTAAGCCATAAGTGACACAGTGAGAGTCTGTGAAATGCCAAAGTGCTCATTAAGTATTATCAGCTTAATCTTCACTTGTCAATACAGCTTCTAATTAAACAGCAGGTCACATGGGATCTTCAGCAGGCAACAGAATGCTGTATAGACAGTTTGTCAAACAAGTGGGTTGCTGCGATGCTGCAACGCCACCGTGTGGTCGATTTTGTCAAGTGAAATTCAAAAAGGAGGATTTTTGGACATGTGTTCAGCAAAACAAGACAAAAAAATAGCCCCCAAACCTTTTCTCATAATATGTGTAGTGCAAGACCAAGCAGCTAAAAGTGTGTGTAACAATGGGGATTACAGGTTTTAGGTTTATCTGAAACTATGGCCCCAAGTTTTATCAGATTATACTGTATATCTGCTTAAATGCTGTCTTTAGGAAAATGTGCCACAGATGAAGAGTCAATCCAGCCTTATGTGTCCCTGTTTGCCTCATTAGTGGCAACTGGGCTCATGAGCATGTCCTAATAAGAAGGCTGTGCTGCATTGAGACTCAGAGGTTCATCTGACTTCTGAGGATGAGGCAGCAATACAGCAGGATCCAAAAGACCAAGAGCATTTCCAGCTCTAATAGGGTTACACCACAAGAGGCTGCTAAAGGCTGAACAATGGATCCTTCGTCACTGCTGGAAAAGGAGATAAACAAAGGAGTGTCAGGTTAAGGTATCGCACACATTAAAGCAACCAAACAACAAACAAAAAAAAGAATGTTATATTTATAGTCTGCATAAATGAAGTGGCTGTGCGTGGAGATTTTTTTTTAAATCGAAGACACACGTCCGAGTAATGGTCTTGAACACTGTATGTGTCTTCTGTGAGCTCATTAGCTTTAGTCAATATTTCAGGGATTCTTGTTATGCGCACATTTCAAATGCTGATAAAAAATGCTTTAAAAAACGTGTCATGTTTATCTGCATGCAACTAAAACCATGTTCAAACGTGATTGGTCAATATTACTCAGACTACAAGTGGAAATCAGGAGGTTTCTTGTCTACAGATTCTAAATATATTCAAATGCAGATATCTTTTTTTACTGTTTATCCAAACAGAAGCTTAAACAATATCATATCCATGTTAACCCTTTACCAACCTTATTTTCCATGGCTACATTACAACAAATGGGGCCACATGGGAACCAACGTGCATCAGACTTTAAGCTAACTCTGTCCTGCTTGGTTTGAGGATGTTTCCCACCACTTTAACCAGCCTTGTGACTTAATCTAAATCCTGAAATATTCTCAAAAGTGAAGCATGTATTATATTTCATCTACATGGTTAAAAACACTAATCTGACCACACTATGCTGAATTTACTGAGTCAGTAAATTCGAATACAACGCAAACTTCTCAGTCCGACAATACGTGATTGTTTAGCTAGCTGAATAAACTGCTTCAGACATGAAGAGGGAGGCCAGTATATTTAAAGGTATGTTCTAAATACAGCAAAAAGTGTCCTTTGAATACACACTATGAGCAGCCTGATGTACCTTGTGCTCTCTGCCCCACTCGACCCCCTTCATCAATCGGTGGCACTATTGAACTGTAAACTGCAGGCTCTATAAAAATATTCCTTTGAATATGACAAACACTGTGACTGATGTCTTTCCTATCCAAACCATCCACAGCTGTTGTTTGTACAAAGACCTTTGTGACAGTAATACAACAATATTTACTAGCTTCACACTGCAATACAAGAGAAGCAAGTGAACAGCAGCAGCTGTAAAAGGAAATGATAGTCGGCTATGGGTGCTTATCATCTGTGTGAAAGGCCTGTTGTTTCAGACATTTAACAAACACTTCTGTCTCTGTTATCAGTGTATACTGAGTCATGGTAAACTGGAAGGCTTGACAAATGTGGCAGCAAAGTGGTGAATTGTATTTTTACTAATAAATCAATACCTGGGTGACTGAGGGGTTGAACTGCAGGCAGGAGTCCAGTTCTTGTTATTATCACGGACGCCAGTACCTCTAAGTGTGTCTGTTCTGGGAGTCTCTTCACCATGGTGCTCTGCTGCTGTTGTTGTTGTTGTTGTTGTTGTTGTTGTAGATGTCAGATCTTGGAGTCTCGTGATCTCCAGTCCCTCCTCCCCAGCTGCTGTTTTAACAGGCCCGGACTCTGCTGAATTTATCACTTCATCAGTGTCTTTCATTTTTTCTTCTTCTTTACAGTTGCTGCCACTTTCTTCTTCTGTGTCACTTCTGACTTCATATTCAGCCTCATCAATTATTATTTTTCCATTTACATCACCCTTAAAACTTCCTAAATTTGTACTTTTCTGAATCCTCCTGTCTTCTTTTATCACAACAGTGTTTTTGCTTTCATTCCCTAAATCCTGCCCTCCGGCTTCTCCACATTTTTCAGAAAGCTCTCTATCTCTTCCGTCCTCAGTGTCTTCCTGCCAACTGGCCACTTCAATAATTGCTTCCACTGCATTATCCTCTGTTTTGTCGAGCCCATTCTTCACCAGTCTTGCATTTTCCATCGTTTTCTCCCTTTCTTCCTCACAATAATCACAGTCATCACTACTCTGACGTCTATTAGCCCTCTCCTCTTCATGCATGTCTGTGTTTCTACTTTCACACTCTGGCTTCAAGTCAAGCGCAGCTCTACTGTGTGTCATTTTTCTGAGATTACTTTCATTTTTGTCGAAATCAAACTTCCTGTGAACCACTGACTGGCCTGATTCGAGCTCAAAATCAGCATTTTGCGAAAGGGAGCCTTCCTGATCTTCGGATTCTTCATTCATTTCCTCTGCTGTTTCCTCTTTGACCTTTGGTACTTGTCTTTTCAGCTGATTATATGGCAAAAATACATCTTTATTCAGATCTAGGATGTAGCTGTATGCATCCTCCTCATCTGAATCGAGCGCTGGCATGCTGTAGATTCCTTCCTCAGAGCTCAAGGAATAGCAACTTTCCTCTGCTCGTCGCTTGTCGTAGCCCTGATCCAGTCCATTGTCCAACCACAATCTGACCTCCTGGCTGACTATGCCAGCAACCAGCGGACTGGGTGGCTGTAAAGTGCTTTGTACACTGCCTTTCCTTTTTTTGTAATGTGAGTCTGAAGCAGTCCCAGCAGGTTGGTAACTGCTGCTGGAGGAGAGGTCAGAGGTAGCTGATCCATTTGTGTGAAAGGACGGGGAACGGGGACTTCCTGAAGATCTCCGAGACCAACGCTTCCAAAGGAGCTGCTCGCTGCTCTTCTCCAAACCTTTCAGCAACGCCTGGACTTCTGGAACATCAGCATGAGGCTCTTCAAAGCTGACTGACTCAAGTGATCCAAAATTGGGAATCTCGGGAATGTCAATATCTGGTGTGTGAGCCTGTAATATAAGCGTGTCAGTGATATTTACAGAACCAAAGAAATACTGCTACCTCTTTATAATAATGTCACACTATTAAGCATTGGTAAGGTAAGTGCTTAATTCATCATTTGTATGTCATTACTCCTCTTTAGTAAGTCATTTAAAAATACAGATATGTTTATCCATCTGTTACTGTTACACCAGAAGTTACACAGAAGTCTGTAATAGTTCTGAAAATGTTAGGGGCTGGGTCTGTGACCCAGCATTTTGTGTTTATTTTGTATTTGTGATTTCTTATGTTGCATTGAAAGAATGTTAAATTTAGTATTATTATCAGCTTGCCTTGAGTTTTAAGTCTAGTTTAGGTTATTCTGTGTCTTCTTAGAGTCTTTTCCTGTTCACTATATGGTCTTGTCATCACTGTCTTACTTCCAGTTACGCCTGTGTTTAAGTCTCTCTCATCGGTTCGTCATGTTGAGTCTGCGTGTGTTGTTAGTCTGTCGTGTTTCACGTCCGCGTTTCCCATGTTATCCTGCTTGTGTCGTGTCTGTGTCCTGTTATGTTTCCTGTTTTATTTTAAAGAGGTCTTGTGTTCTTTGTTCATTGATTAATTTCACTTTCCGTGTGGTGTCATGATGTTCATCTGTGTCAGCTGTATTCTTAGTCGTCTTAGTCTAGTCACAGTTTAGAAATGCAGTTCTTTTTGTTTTACATCTACTTTCCTGTGAGACTATAGTAAAAGTGAATTTCTGAAGAAAAAAAAAAAGAAATTAAAATGCAGCACTAACCTCATCTATGCCTGAATGACACTTCGGGAACATAGAGACATAGGTGATGATGGACTGCTCGTCTGGTGAAGTACACATCACATCTGCAGGGAACAACCAAAAACACAGTTTTACACTTCAAAACAGAAGTCTGTTATGACCATCACACCCTAAGATGACCCTGGATGTTTGTGTGTGTGTGTGTGTGTGTGTTGGGGGGGGTATTAACATCTTCGTGGGGACCAAAAATTGGAAGTTTACTATACTCGTGGGGACCAACAGTTTGAAGCCATTTTTGAGACTCAAAACGTGGTTTTAGTGTCAGGGTTACAACTAGGTTATGGTTAGGTTTAGGGTAAGGGTCAGGGTTAGCCATTCATTTTTGATGGTTAGGGTAAGCGGCTAGGAAAAGCATTATGTCAATGAGATGTCCCCACAAGGATATAAATACACACATGTGTGTGTGTGTGTTCAGTCACACATCTGCTGTGGAGACTGAATTTGCGTGTCTTGACTTGATGTGAGCTCCACGTTTATGGGTATGCGTGGGACTTTTTTGCAGATTTTTGAAGTCTTAAACATGAAAAATTCCTAGATTTTAGTTGGATATAATGTACAAAAAAGCTAGGACCTTAAAAGTCCAGCCAATGTAGATATGCCTTAAACCTGATCATTTTCAAAAAGCCAGCACATTGTCTCCAGAAACAGGGCAAACATACACCCTTTACTGCTTGGAAATATACTGTATATGTACAACTTTGGCCCTCAAAATAGTAATTTGGATATTGTGTTTTATTGGCACTGTGGAGTGACTCTTGTGGTAGCAAAAAAAATAATTCTGGTGAGGTCTGTGGAAAATGACCCTCCAGCTTCCTTTTTTTCGATGTCAGTAATCACTTTCCTTATCAGTTTTTTGTATACAACCTCTATAAGAGTGATAACGCAGGGTAAATTCAGATCAAAGTTTTTGACAAGTTGCTACCTATAAGCATGTGGTGCATTCTGTTTGTCAATCAAACCCACTCCTCATGTATTCATTGGCAAGACGAGTGTTTTGTCCTTTTCTTCAACACCCACATAAATGAATTATTACAAATTTTAGACACTGACTAATTTATGTTAACTAAATATTGCAAGAGATAAAAAATTTCATATTTCTGTCTTTCTATAAAGACATTGTGATTCCATATAACTATCATTTTAAAAAAATATATTTATTCAAATAAATCCATCCAATAAGTCCATAGTTGAAGTAAACTGGTTCAATAATAGTCTTGACTCAAGGCCATGCTGTTGTATAACCAGGGCCCTTAAATCATAAGCATAGGACTGTGCACGTCATCTTCTTGCTGCAAGAATGGGGGCGTGACAACAGGAGCTGTGGGGCTGTCCTGTGGTATCTGACACCTGGATGTTGGCAGCTGCTCTGTGTCTGACAGTTTCCTGTATGCTGTTGATTTTTTGTGCACCAGCTTGTGCCTTTTCTGCATCGGTGATATGTTCACCTCATTGATAAATTCATGAATTTTGATCTGTTTTGTTGACCCCCCTGGGCTTGAATTTCATATATGCATTTAAAGAAGACTTCTTCTCATGTTTAGTTTGCCTTAAATTGAAAAGAAGAATTGAAAAGATCTCTCATAACTATGGGCACATAATCAACCCTGTTAAAAGATTGCCAATTTGTTCCAAAAGATCACAGTGATATTAAAACAAAATATACAGCCTATTCCGAGCAGTATAGTTTTTCCAAGTAACACTTTACAGAGCCACTTAGTGACTTTTTTTCACCTAATATGAGAAATCTCTTACCTTCAGGCTCCAGCAGTGGAGGTATGTCCAAGCTGTGATGGGCTATCATGAAAGCCTGCCGGATGTTTTCCACTGGTTCTCGGTAAAAACCTTCCCTCAGATCCACCATGACTGGGTTTATGGACTTAACCAAAGCAAGAAATGCCAACCCGCTCCTCCAGCTCTTCCCAAAGTCATTTACATCCACCCCGTACCTGCAAAGATATAAATGCCATTTAATTAATAATTAATAATTGTATTCAATTGTTCTACCAAGTGTTAGAAATCGGGGAACAAAGAAAATAATCATTCTAGCTGAATCAAGAACTATTCTTATTTCTAACAAGAAAGCTAATTTTGGACTGCTCCAAAATATAGGGTTAGGATAAGTTTACCACTTATGATGACATAGACCTCAGAAGATAAAGTAACCAGCTGACATTTTGTTTCACTCATTGTGTTTGAGTGAGACTATGTTTGGGTTCAGTGTTGTTTAAATGAGATTCTAAGTGTTTTGATCTTTTTATGCTCACGTTGATGTGCATCTTCGGACCCATTGCAGGAGCACCTTGATTGCTTTCCCATGATACTTTGGTTCCCTAGATGCCTTTCTGCCTTTGCTTGGCAGAGTGCTGCAAGAGTAAGTGCCAGTGTCATTTGGCTGGGGTGAGAGGTCATTAGAGGATGGATAACTGCTCATTGATAAGGAGGAAAGGCTGGAAGACAAATGCCTCTGGAGACCTCCCATCACCTCCTTTACCTATGTAGCAGTAAAACAGAGGTATGAATCAGTGATAAATGGCTGGGCAAGAAGTGAGATGATACATTAAGACATTTGACTCATATGATTGTAGGAAAAATCCAACCTGAAAATGCAATATGATGTTCCAAACAAGGTGAAGAACAACAGATGGTTTACCATCAGCAATTGCAGATGCATCAATGCCAAGCAGCTTTACCTGGGAGATAATAAGGAGAAAACATTGATTACAATCTTGTTATTCCTGATTTGAAACTATGTCATTCAGCAACAGTGTAATACATGTCAGAGCAATGTCACTGAATTTACAAGGAAACATACTCACATGTCTGTCATCCAGAAAGACCAAGGCCTTGGAAATGTTGTTAAGTCTGAAGATGCGATGAGAGGATGGCCTAAACCTATAAAGCTAACATAAAAAGTTAGAGAAGAAATGTTTAAAAGATTATCAATGCTTGGGGAAATAAGCTCATTGGTTTTATTGCTGTTCAGAAGATTGGTCCCATTTATATACCAGATCTCAACAATGACTGTGAAATTACAACCAACAGCTTAGCATGAAAACAGAAAAGTGGGAGAATCTGCTAGCTTGGCTTTGACTTAGCTAACTGTTAGTAAAGACAGCGTTAGGCTTGAGATTGATTACACAAATAAAGAAAATGATATCAGCAGTAATTAAAGCATGTCGGGGGGCGGGGGCCATTATGTCTCTGGCCTCCGGGCCTGGGGCCTGGTCCGCTCTGGCGTTGCTGGCTGCCGGCGGAGCCTGCGGGCACGTCACTGCGGCCCCCTCTGGCTTCTGCTCCGTGACTGCTGGGTGGGCCCTCATCCGGGGCTCTCCTCGGCTCCTTCTGGGTGAGTGGCACCTTGCCCCTAGGGTGGTCCTCCTGGGACTCTCGCGCTCTGGGGACCTCTGGATGTCTGGGGCCTGGATCTCCTCCATGCCTGCTTCATGCCCTGGGGGACGGGGCTATGGCTCCTCACACCCTCTGACAGATCGTTACATGGAGAAACCTGTTGTATACAAGCGCGCTCATCCACACAGGTGCGCACACACAGGTGTACACGCGGTTATTCAGAGATGCAAAACTACACCTTTCTTGGCTGCTGTCTGGGAGCACGTTGTGCGCTGTCAGTTCTGCGTGCTGCACAATAACATTCAATACTTAATATTTAATGCTTAACCTGGGTTATTGCCGTAGTCCCCATATTGCGTTGTTCTTTTGTTTTGTTCTTTGTTTCTTTTTTGTCTCAACA
>VOQK01002492.1:0-12461 GCA_015052645.1 Benitochromis conjunctus
ATATCTGTTTGCGCAAACAAGCTTAAAAGAGGCTTCTAAGAATAGCAGCGCTGTCTCAATCACAGTGACTCACTAACTTGTGGATTTAATGGAAAATCAACAGCACCTGTTTGTGTGTGTGACAGGTGGGCTCTGAGGGGCTATCACAGGCTCGGTGACTCCCATCTCATGAGACATCCAAGGTTTGAAAGGGAAAAATACATATATACTTTATTTTATTCTTTTGCTTTTCCAGTTCATTTCATACCAAACAAACCCTTACATACGAATTAATACACTGTGATCATACATTATTTCAACAGTAAATCCCACGCCTGATACCCCATGCAAACATAACCGAAGAGTAAAATCCTTATTCTGCAATCTTGCACATATCCACTTGTTATTCAATAATACTTTAACCATTAAAATGATCTAAAACATTTGCACTTATTCTCCACAAACACACTTAATTCCCATCACCATTCATGTCTCCAGTTAACTTAATCAGACATTCAAAGGAAGTATAACGTTCTCTAGTCTGATAAGGTTATTAATCCTGCGTAGGCCATACGGCAGCACAATAGAAATCAAGGCTTTCTCGATGGCTGGTGATTCTACGTGGTTGTAATTCACATTGTTTCATCATCATCTGAGTTATCTGACATGGTCAGGTTTTGTGCATGTTCAGCGTAGTTGAAGGCAGGAAACTTGATGGGGACTTCATTCCACTTGGTGCATTTGCTAATCTTCTTTCCATTTAAATTCACCACAAAGTTTTTCACATCAAGGCAGGGGCACTCGATCCCCTTGTACATCATCATTGAACCCCATCTCTGTAACAGAATACAACGCAACATATAATGAGTATTTTATTCTGCTCCATGCAGGCCTAACCAAGACTAAATAAACGCTTACTTTTGTGCCCTTTTGTCCTGTAATCTAAATTTGTAGTGAAACGTGATCTCAAATTAAAGGGCTGCAGTCTTATGTCACATGACACGCTCACATTTCTTTTTGAAGAACTAGTTTTATTGGTTATGAATTGGTTATGAGTCATAAATGTCCTACTTTTTTCTAATTATGCTTAAGCATTAGGTATGTGCATATACTGAAACTACTCCTTGTTAATGCAGCAATTCTGTGTTTAGCTATCTGCAAGCGAACAAAGTAATTGAACACTATGAATAAGAATATCTTTTTAAGATTCACGAGACAATTTTATCCAAATAATTCCAAATAATTGAAAAACCTAAAATGAATCTACCTGTCCGCAGTTTTTACATGCAATGAAGCCGTTGGTCTCATAATCTAGAAGGCGCTCCTGAAGAGAAGTATTTTCTCTCTGAATGTAAAGTTTACTGTAAAAAGATGCAGTAAAATTAATAATAATCACAGCACAATTACACGAGTGGAATACAGTTTAACACATACAAAAGGTTAATAGCTGAACTGTAAACTGTACCTAAATTGTGACGTCACATTGACTCTGTGCATGTTTTCGATGACTTGGATGTCTTCACCCGTGCAGACTGGCTCGCTGCAGCTTCGGCAGCTAAACTTCACATTAGATGGGCTCTCGTTCTTTATGCCCTTCTGCTTCTTCTTCTTCATTCTTACTTTCTCTTCCATTATAGCCTGAATCTGAAACTCAATGATCTGATGAACAAACAGACAAAAAAAAAGTCTCAAAGCAATGTGGTCTAAGGAGCATAGGCAAGAAAAGCGTCTGGACTTCTTTAAGTTGCTTGAAGCTGTTTCACCTCTCATCCGAGAAGCTTCTTCAGTTCTGAAGAAGCAATGTGGCTTTTTAGTTTAACAGAGACTAAAAATTCAGAAGTAAACGTACCTTTTGATCATAGGCTGCCTGATTTAAGGATTTAATTTTCTGAATGGCTTTGTTCATCATGTTCTTGCGGTATTCATTGACGCACTCCTTGTCAGCCACCCCGGAGTTCTTCACCTCGACCAGAGTGTAACTGCTGTCCTCAGCTCTTCCTCTGCCTTGGGCCTGAGACAGGCAATTGTGAGTGAAGGGTACGCAACCACATTAATGTTTTACACAGGCTAATATTCCTTCAATTACTGGATATGGAAGTTCAAACACACCACATTCATTGCTCGTTATTCAACTCATTACTGACCTGAATCATAGCGATCTCATTTGTCACAAGGCCATATCGGATAACGAAATTGCAGGCTGGTATGTCCAAGCCTTCCTCGGCTACTGTGGTAGCAATCAGCAGGTTGACATCACCGCTCCCAAATTTTTTCAACACATCCTTTTGCTCTGCCTGATTAAAACAGATTTATAAGAGAAGGTTAAGTGTAAGACACATGTAATTGTGCAGGAAAATAGAGAAAACTGTAGTACTCACGGAGGTCATTGGTTTAACAACACTCTGGTCTCCTCCTCCAATAACATATGCTGATTTCACTCCAATGTCAGCAAACTTGGGGTTTTCCTGAATCCACTGATTTAGAGCAATGGCGCTGCGTCGTGTTTTGATGAAAACGATCCCCCTGGCTTCAGCCCGGGAGCTGAACTCCTTCAGAATTCTAGCTCTTAGGTTTGACAGGCTGCCATTTTCATACTCCGGCTTCTTTGCTAGAGTTTCCAGATCCTTCTTGTTGTCTGTCAGACACAGATTACAAAGAACTGAATTAAATTTTTCTATCACTGACATCAACGATATGGTGTCTTTTTATGAGTTAAATATAAGGGTTTATACCACTTCCGTGTGTTTCTGGTAAGTACAGTGATAAGCAGCTTAGATCAGCTTAACAACGGGACCGGAAATGTGGGAAGGGTTAAAATCTACCATAAATTTCACATGCCGGCATGCCAAGGAGGTAGACTCTAAATTTGTTTAAGCTGTGCGTAGCAGAAATCTGTAACGTCTAGGGCTCAACTGTCAAACCATGAAGGTTCTCAAATGACCGTTTTGGGCGAGCTCCAAGGCCATCTCCACATATTCCAGGAGTAAAATGGCTAATTTTATCAGCTGTAATATAGCCAGTACAAAAATAAATTTGGTTTTTTATAGATACATTACCCTTGATGATGAAGGACACATTTATTTTTGGACATTGTTCTTGTTTAAATTGTATAAAGAAAAACGTTATTGCATTATTAGGAAATTGGACACCAAAAAGGAATCACCTTTAGTTAATCTGAGTGCCCTAACTAGAACTCCTGATAACAGTTTATTGTTTTGATGAGTCCTGGAACCTTTTTAATGCATGAGAACTGGCACAGAAACTGAATAATGGCTTACTGTGTATTAATCATAATAAAGACTTTTAAGAAGCCTGTGAATCAGTTTTTGTGTTTTAAATTGTATTATTCTTGCAGGCACATATTAACTAATATCTGTGGAGTCTTTGGATCGATCTTGCTAACCAAGCTTGCATCCCATTAGCTGATAACTTAGTACTTTACACTGTCATTCAAATAATATCACATCAGGATCCAAAGTCAAGATGACAGCAGCCATGATGCCAAACTCTGTGTTTCAAAATGGTACAATAATAACCATTGGCTGATGTTGCGTGGCCATGTCTGTCTTTTATATACAGTCTGTATGGGAGAATCATTTCTCTGTCTTTTTTGTTGTCAATGCTGGCAACGACTGCAGACCTCAAAAACCTTTTGTTTTTTTTATTTGCTTTTAATACATGCTAAACAAAAACAACACATTTTACCAATTATACAGCTTCAAAGACGTTCATAGGTGGACCTCATTTTCCTTGGACAAGGCCTGGCTAGCTAGATCCCAGTTACACATCTAAAAGCTAGTCTAAGCCAAAAAACAGCTTTTCCTCACATTTACCAAACAAAAATAAGATTTTCCAAATCTCAGATTATAAAGTCAACAACTACTTTTAATTTTCAGGCGAATGCTTAGTTTCACAATACCTTTAAAGAGGTTGAAGAGGAACCTCTCCGTTTCTGTGATTTGTATCTTGTGCTCCTCCTCCGGGGCTGTTTTTTTCTTCATCTCCTCCTCGTAGTATTTGTTGAGGAAACTGAAGGCATCTTGCATGCGAATCGTGTTGCTGAGATTCAGGCTCTCGCTGTACTGTCGGAGGTGCTCTGCGCAAACTCGTACTTTCTGATTTTCATCTTTTGCAGCTAAAAT
The DNA here is from genome assembly GCA_015052645.1 of Benitochromis conjunctus. Lineage (NCBI taxonomy): Eukaryota > Metazoa > Chordata > Actinopteri > Cichliformes > Cichlidae > Benitochromis > Benitochromis conjunctus. The sequence continues at coordinate 4,122 of VOQK01002492.1, forward strand.
AGATCGTGACAAGTGCTTTTAGACGCTACACACCAGATTAGTTTCATCAGAAAGGAAAAAAAGGGGGAGGTTGAACAAACAACAAATAGTTAAAGATGAGCGTAAAAATCTGCGCTTACCTTGTCGTTCTTTTTGAACAACCCACTGTTCGTAATTCTGAGAGCCGAGGTCACAGGTGGGGCTCAGCTCAGCATGGTTGTGGATGGCAGTCATAATTTTCTTGATTACATCACCAAAGGGATCCTATAGTTTCACACACATGTAATTCTGCATTAACATCAGCTGGACTCCCTCATATGAATAAGATTCAAAGAAAAGCTTAGCACAAAACCATGCCAACAGGCATACCTCCCCCCTATCTTCAACAGTAACAATTATTTTTCTTTGCTCCTTTTCGAATTCCTCGTGGCTCCTTGTCATTATTTTGGAAGCATCCAAGTTTGCACAGATCTGTAAAAAAAAAATACAGAGATTTATAGTGTTAAAATTAATCCCACATCTTGATCTCATATTTCTGCTTATTTTCTGTTGCAGTGGAAACTTTATGGCTGCCTTGTGTGCACGGTCAGTGTGCAACAGTGGTAAGAACTTGGCTGAATCAACAACTTTCTCTATGACCGAAGCAGAAAAAGCTGGAGCAGGATTTTGATTAAAAAAAGATGTTGCTCACTGTGACATGAGAGTTTCTTGGTATGGACACAAAGAAGTATGACTGATGACTAGTTTTTTTTTTCCAGACTGTCAGAATTATTAATCAGAAGCCTTAAAGCTAACATTTTAAATAATGACTAAATGTGCCAAGAATGAGTATAGTAACACGCATGTAACACATTTGTCCACACAGGTAAAGACGGAGAACAGTATTTACACGCAGTATGTGCTCCTCGGCTTTTTCCATTTTCGTGGCTCCCCCAACCCCCGGAGAGGCAGTCAGGCCCAGGATCTGAGGGAGGGGCACAGGCTCCTTCTGCTCCTTTATGAGCCCTTTGTTCTTGTGTTTCTGCTTCAGGTATCGCATCATTATGTGGTTGTAGACGCCTCCCTTCTGAGTGTGGTGACACTCATCTATTATAATCAGTGTCAGGTCTATACGTGCAAAAGAGAAACACATAAATGTTGCTTTATTTCAAAACTAACATGCACGTGTCTCCATTTTCTCGCTGCAACATTACTGCCAAGAAACGAAAGTGCTCAAATCTTAAAAGACTGTAATTTTCTCGACCAGCAGAGCTAATTTTATTCTATTTATTTTGCTTGTTACATAAACAGAGGTGATTTCCCTCACAGATGCCATCTCTCTCCCAAACCCACCCACACAAACCAGTACTTTTCTAGGAACCTTTGACACAGCAGTTTATGCCACACAATAACATATGTTGGAAAACTGTCTACTTCAAAAAAAACCCCAAAACAAAACAAAAACTTTATATAGTTTGGATTTTACAAAAGTGTAAGCTGAGTGAATTCTAATTATTCTCATGTACTAGTTTAAGCCACGCAATACAAAATCTTCCCTGGAGGAAAAAGAGTATGGAGAGTGGCAGCTTGATGTATTTTGGGTGATAGAAGCTCTCATGTGAATTTGATGAGCCACACACTGATGGCATGAACAGACGTGTGGCCTGGAAACCAGGAGGAAAAAAAAAGTACATGCTTTCAGGCGTTTCAACAAACAGCATATGTTCCACTGAGGTGGCTATTCCACCTTGGACTTGTGAATGCCAACAGGAGTGAGCAGCAGAGTCGGAAGACTTTGACAAGATGCTATCAGGGGAGATGCTGCTCTGAGTCCTTTGGGTGGCTTTCTATTCCAGAAGCTGTCAGAGTTTGAAGCTTAAGCCTGGATAGATTTTAGCTAAAGAGTGGTTTTTTGTTTTGTTTTTAAATACAAGGATAATCCAAATATATTCAATTTTGTAAAATTGTGTTCAAATATCATACCGCTTAAGTTCACGCCCTCATCCTCTCCGCTGTTAGCCCTCTCTAAGTAGTTTTCCAGAATCTGGGCTGTGCAGATGATGATGTCATTATTCTTCACGATCTCGGTGAAAGAGATTTTGAGCTGGGAGTCTCCGCTGACTCGCTCCACTTTATATTTTTTCTTGAGATAGGGCAGGAATTCTGCAGAGTAGTGCTGCTCAACAAGAGGAACCTGCAGGGCACCAGAGCACATGAAACTTTCATGAAGTCAATGCCACAAAAGTCAAGACATTTAACTTTACTGTTGTTTTAGGATCACAGAACTCCCGACGATTTAAGCGTTCGTGCCAACATTAGTAAACGAGAACACATAAATATGTGCTAGACTGTTTGGCTAAGGCAGGGTCACACATTAGCTGTGGAGTAATTTAGGAGCTTGTGTTGATGTTGGCTTTTAGAATAGAGAGATTGAAGGCACTGGGGGTTACTGCTCTGCTCTTTTTCACAAATCAAAAATCAAACTGTGACGATTTTCAGTGATGATCACTATTTCACAATCTGTTTTCAAATGCAACCACATAGTTTTACAGCTGGAAAAACTGGAATCGAAAATGGATTTTATAATAAACCACATGAAGTATGTGCTAAAAAAAAACAATGTTCAGGAGAATGCCACATGTGCTTGAATAGACAGAGGTAGGTTAGCACAATAGTGCACACTTAGAAGTATTCTATTACCAGACAGACATTGTAGTACCTTGTTCACCAGGACGATCACTTTCCTTGATTTCCCTTCAGCCTTCCTTCTGTCCAGATGTTCTTTGGTAACATAAACTGCAACTCTGGTTTTACCGCTTCCTGTGGGGAGGCATACGATGATGTTTTTCCCCTCCAAGGCAGGTCCAGCGACTTCCATCTGATAATCTCGAAGAGTAATTTCTTTTTCTGGGCTTCTGGCAACTTCTAAGGCGCTTCCATCTACAATGGAGAGCAGAGGTTCAGAATCACAAGACGTCTGTCTGTATCATTACAGACATGACCGACAGGAAATGCCTGCTTCTCTTTGTTTTTGTTCCTGGTTAAACAGAAAACATACACATACACTATACAGTACGTCCATATCATGTAAGATGACCTAACTTTAAAACACTCACAATAGTTAAACCACAAAGAAAGGCATGTAAACCATGTTTCAGTGTTACAAGATAAACATTGTGCGCTATCAATTATGTCGCTGAGAGGCACTACTTAATGCAAACCATACGACACTAGGATTTAAAAGCAAATGCTTCTCTATATATAGTGAGTGCTATTTGGTATTTCACATCAGTCTACTAATCTAAAGGTGAAAGTCATAATAAAAAATGGATGGGTTGAGGCAGACTAACATCAAGCACTATGTTTTCTTATATATGTTTTTTTATAATAATCAGATTGCTTAGAGAGAGAGACATTACAAGTCATTGCTATTTGCTTTATTTCCTCTAAAAGTACAGTAGACTTACTATGATCCACTTAGACTCCAAGCTGCTGGCAGGCTGTTACTCATTTGCTCTGTCTAGGCTGAGGATAATACACGACTAAGACACCAGGAACAATATGAACGTACCCCCCACTCTGCTACCCTTTCCACTCAACTCTAAGTTCTTCTTCCCCCCCCCAGTTAGAGTTCAAAACCCCTCCAAATCTTTTCTTTTTTTTCTCTCAGTGCAGACAGTTTTTAATTTTCGCTCACTGACTTGGTATGCCAGGGGTTACGCTGTTGTTTCAAGCAACTTTATGCGAGCAAATACAAGCCTGTGCTGATGAGGAAAAAGGAGCTTTAACAATATTAATAGGTAAACAGCGGGCCGTGTGGCCTCCTGAACTTGTAAAAGCAGTTCCCATAGAATTATTCCAGAAATAAACAGTGAGCTGTTTGCAGATTCATTAGGAGCGAGTAAGAGCTCAGCTCATTTTAGAAAACATTTAAAAAACAATTCTGCTCAACTATTCTGTTAAACCCTCTCAGGTTACAGACGACTTTGGGGCCTTTCTACTACTGAAATAACCTGACTAAACTGCAAAAGAACTAATTAATCAGATTTACTTCCTTTCTTTCTGCTTCTCTATTCAGGGTAGATTATCCCAAGCAACAATTCTGTACACAAGCAGAAATGCACTTATCCATGATATAAGCCAAACACTGCAGAGCCACATGAATGTAACTTTTCCTTTACATTTCCTTATTCCTCTTCAGCATATGGTTTTCATTTGAACTGCTAGCTATGCGCTGTCCTCTTTGACCTCTGTGTAGTTCATCATGACGCACACATGGAACTTGTTTATGAGTGTGAAACTGGCAGGACAGAGTTAATGTTCCACTAATGTAACCACATGTTACAACAACATTTCTCCTTTACCGTACTTCATTTTGCTTTTATGACACTTAGGATACTTCAGGGCGACTACAGCTGCAATGTAATTTTTTCTTGCACTGATCTTAGTTTGGTTATTGTGTGTGACCTACTGAGGCGAAATAAAATATTTGTAATTACCACCGACCCCTTTAAATACTTTAATTGCTTCAACAGGGTGAATAGAAGTGAATCCATCCCACCTGGCTGTGAGGGATCCGAGCCGCTGGGCACTTCATTGTTTGCATACAGATCTGAAAGGATATAAGCCAAAGTTAAAAAAAAGTTGGTAGTTACAGTGTTACCTGTGGTTTTAAGTAAACTGAATTTTGTTTGGATTCCTTCAACCTGTTACATATTTACATATACGCATTGAAAGTTGATATTTCTAGCACAGAAATGTTAGCTATATTTTAGATTAAGGGTAAGAATGACACGTGTGAGTGTACTTCCTCAGCTCTCCTTTATGCTGACATTAAACAGACATGCTCTGTGTGACCTGTGGATTCATGCATAGGCTGTTCGTCCACGGTGATCTCCATAGATTCAGTGCCATCACAGCTTTCAGCTGATGCCGGACTCTCCCCTGTTGTGGCTTTAGGTTTGTCTTTCAGTGACAGTTTCTGATCTGAAATTTAAAAAGGGAACATTTTATAAATGAGGAGTAACAATTTACCAGGTAACACTTTATATTACAGTACATCAATATTTGCATAAAGACAGATGTTTCACTGTACTTGAGTAGGTAAATAGTAATGGCAAACAAGTCCCTGAGTATTAACAAATTACATTACAACTATTAAATCTGACATCTCACTTTACTTAAACAGAGAAATACAAGGTAAAGGTGAAAATACTGACAAGAACACTGAGCAGAAATTAAATATGATGTTTTGTTTTACTTTGTTAGTAATGGTAAAGTAATTTTGCATGTCCCATTCCATCACATCCTAAAGGTGCTCTATTGGATTGAGATCTTGTGACTCTAGAAGCCATTTGAGGACGATGAACTCATTCTCATGTTTAAGAAAATAATTTGAGCTTTGTGACAGTATCCTGCTGGGAGCAACGTGGGTACACTGTGGTCAAAAAGGGTAGGATGGGATGCAGGCTGTGGCATTTAATCGATGCTCGTTGGTAGTAAGCGGCCAAAAGTGTGTCAAGAAAATATGCCCCACACCGTTATACCACCAACACCAGCCTAACCCAACAGGGCAGGCAATGTGTGAGCCTGTGCAAACTGTAGTCTCAGTTTCCTGTTCTTATCTCACATGAATGGCATCCCTTATGGTCTTCTGCTGCTGTGGCCCATCTGCTCAATAAGGAGTTATAGTGAGTTGCTGTTGCCGTCCTATCAGCAGTCTGCCACTTGCAGACTGGATATTTTTTTGTCTTTTTCTGGCCATTCTCTGTGAACCCTAGAGACGGTTGTATGGGAAATTCCCAGCAGATCAGCAGATTCTGAAATAGTCAGACCTGTCTGCCTGGCACCAACAACCATGACACGCTCAAAGTTATTTAAATGGCTTTCTTCATTCTGAAGCTCGGTTTGAAGCAGGTTATGTTAACCATGTCATGATTTGCTGCCATGTGACTGGCTGACTCACTATTTAGAAATTTAAATTTTATTCGTCACATACACAATCATATGCAGTACAACATGCAGTGAAATGCTTGTGTCTGGCTGCAGACGTGGCCGCACCATATTCACATTAATGAGCAGTTAAACAGGTATACCTAATAAAGTGGCCAGTGAGCGTTTAAACTAATGCCTTCTAAATATTTTTTTAAGTTAATGATGATTATCTTTTTTCCCTAAATATAATTATTCCAGGATTATTTGAGGTTATTTGGATGATACTGTTTTAGTAAAGGAATAACTTGTTATTTTCCTTTGTTAAACGAGCCTACACCAAGATGGATGTTTAATTGATCATAATTAAACACCCCTATTATAATTAGTGGGATTGTTGCAAAGCAATGATCACAGTATATTTACTAATGCAGTTGGATTAAAGATACTGAACTCCCTCTGTAGTTGTACTCACTTATGTGCACAGGTTTTATACGATCTGTCTATATCCCACCACTGAGACTTCTGTGCCCCAAACCTCCCTGATAGTACTTGGTGTATTGGGTGTGTGTGTCTTCCAGCACAGTTCAGTTACCTTCGTTGCCAGTCAACTCATTATAGAGCGTCGTGTGTTCAGTGTCTTTAAGAACTTGAAGAAATGTTGAATACCATCCTGGTGGACATTTGACAATTCTTCTTAAAAGTTCCCTTGCTCCACTTCTGGGTCCCCTGTTGGCTATTTCAGCCATAATCTAGATGATAAGTGTAATGAATAAAGTCAGTTTGCTAAGCAATCAGAGTAAGGCATTGTCACCAAAAAGATGAGTGGCCTACATTTGTCTGCCCTCTTGTGGCCAAAGACAGAAAATACATGTATTAGAAAACAGTTGAAAGAAAAGGTAAACAGTGAAGCTATACTGATACTTTGGAGGTTTTTCACACCAGTAAAAGTAGTCTGAATACACACAGTGAACCTTTGAAACTTGAATATTTTCTCTCGGATCATCAAAGTTTGTGTGCTAAGCAGCATGCAGATTAAGCAGTAGTAGTTTTGAAAGGTTGGTTGCACTGTAATGTACTTACTCTTTCTTGGTCATCTTCGGTGAGCAGTTCTTTACTGAAACAGTGCCTGCACACGTCTTCTGTCGCCATGTCTACAAGGCTGGGAAGAAGTAAGTGAATAAACCACACACAGTTTTCATTCTCTGCCTCAACTTCGGGAGTTGGGTAATTTGACTGCATGTAGTCAGCTGCAAATTTACAGCCCCCGTTCCTCAGTGCCTCAACGAACGTAGTGAACCATCCGAGAGTATGTGGCTTCTTAACTACTGCGTTAATAAGGGAGTTCGCAGCTAAAATATCACCATCGTTTCTGGCCTGTTGTCTGATCCGTTCCTTTTGCTCATTGTCGATAAAATCTATAAGATCCAGGACCCGATCCACCACAATAAGCTTCTTCAGCCTCGGCCTGAAGCAATCGATCAGGATCTCGTGCTTTTCATCCGTTTCAGACTCCATCACTACTTACTTAACAGATAACAGATCAGTAAACGGGCTCCTGCGTTGCCTAAAACTAACTCCACAGCAAACGTGCTGATTCACTGTGCCTTTATCGAGGAAATCGAACTCTTTCACTTTCGTTTCTCCCAACATTTAAAGCGTCCACTGGATGTCACTAACGGACCACAGTAGTTCTAATAAATCAGAAGGTGACCTAAATGGACTTTTTGGAAATCTTTCGTCCTACAACAATTATTATTGCAACGTTATTCTGTGAACCTTCTGTATTAGCGACTATAACAACAACAGCAACAACATCTACTTAGCTATGTAATTCAAACTTTGAAGCACAGAGACCAGAAACGAAAGGAAAAACGATCCTCGGCGTTTAAAAACCGAAAACTTCCAAGCAGCTCCTCTCTACGTCACGAGTTATTTTGTTCCGTCTCTGGTTTCTTCTCTCCACCCTCTGACGCCGTTATTGTTCTTTAATGTACCGACAGAGCCGCGTTGTGCCAAAACGTGATGTGTCAAACATATCTATCGCGATCGATATCGATCCATTTTAAGGCAGAAAGAATATTTCTGTCACGAGGTAGAAGCTACAATCAGTTTTTGGCTACTCAACTTTTATATATCCTTTATTTATGAATGTAAAACGCTCACTGACGTTAAAAGAGTCTTTTAAAGCGAGACATGGGGTTTACAGAATTTGCGACAAACATAACATTTAAATAATAGTTCTATAAAGATATTTTAAGTGGTCAAAAACGACTAGATGGATTATAATGTAGTGTGTAAAATAACGCAAAACCACAGATATAGATGCAAAACAGGTCATGTTTTTACTTTATATATAACCCTTTCTTAAATACTCTTGACTGCAGATAGTTTATTAATATAAGCAAAAAAAAAAAAAAACAAAAAAAAAAATAAAATTTAATAAAAAAA
>VOQK01002492.1:15300-27798 GCA_015052645.1 Benitochromis conjunctus
ATAAGCGCATATAGTGTATTCTGTTGGCTTAACATTGTACACCAGGTGCACATTAGTCATTGCAGTAATAAAGCACATCGTTTATAGAAGAAAACCAGTTTTTTCTTGATACTGTACAGTATATTGCAGTGCAATTGTCCATAACCCCTGAGTCACACTTCAGAGAAGACAGGCATACAACATACATAAGAAAACTGTTATTTGTAATAATGCTGTATTACACTAATGGCTACAGAAGACTTATATTTCTTTCATATATTGAGTCATTACTCCTAAAGCCTGGAATATTTTATGTGCCCACACAGACTTTACACTCTACGCTGTAACATTAATGACCAGGCTCATTCGTGACTGTTGCATTATGTAAGATAATCTACGCTGTCCTGTCAGTGCCTCAGCATCGGGTGCTAGGTGCTGAATTCAGCAAATGGAGAAAGAAAAGCTGTGCCGTCATTTTTCTGTTGTAAAAAAGCCACCTCCTCACGCCTCAGGTGCTCACGTGTGTTGATAGCAGTGCAGGTACCTATGACTCGCTCACATCCTTGTTTCCAAGTCTCGGGTTGGACAGGTTAACTGCCTAAACAAACATGTCTGTATTCAGCTGCTGCCAGCCAGCCTTGGTAACAGTAATGGTTTGGCTCCTTTCAGCGTTCACAATATTTTAGTTGAGGCTTTCATGTGTTCTTGTCTGCCGCTCTGGAGTATAGCGAGCAAGAATGATCACTTGCATTGAACTTTGGCAGAGAGTAATGCAGTTGCGGCTCTCTGTTAACACCCAGCGTCTGGAGATATAACCTTTCCCTCTTCAGACTACAGGCATGAAAGGATTGAAAAAAGGCTCAATGGGGTTGTTGGCAAATTCTTGTGTAAAGACTTTTAATTTGCTTGGCAGTGTGTGTTATTCCTGGCCTTCTACAGCCTCCGCTCTCTGTGCATTCTGCACAGGAGTACTGGTAGTGTGTTAGTTAGTAGCTAAAAAGTAGCACCTTATCCACCAGATGACCCACTTTTGTCACTTTTCAATTACTCAACCTATTGCTCATAAGATGTTATAATGCAGTAAGTGATCGTGGTGCCACCATCACCTTCGACTTGTTTTTTCCACAAGTTCCTCTATTTTTTGTATCTTTCTGAGTACTTCCCATAAATGTTCATCATCCACAGACCCCTCACTGAGGAACAACTGGCTGCTGTTACGAATGGCATCTCCTGGTGTTTTTGGCCATTCTGCTGCAGAACCTGGTGAGTTATTGTATCCACGGTGGGGAGGAGGAGAAGCCATTCTTTCCCTGGTTTTGCAGCTACCACCAGGAGGAACCCTATTTGTCTGATGACTGGAGCGTTAGTCACTGGGACCTGTCTACTGTGAGGTAGGTCAGTGGCTCTTCTCACTTACACTTGGAGCAAGTGTCACTACCACACCTTCCATAACATTTTACCTAAGTCATGTAGCCCATGCTGGTGTGACCAACTGTGTGGGAACATAAAATGCTGCAACAGTGTGTCTGCAAAAAAACACAGTCCATTAACTAGAAAAGCATTTGTGAAACAGAAAATTGGTTTTGTGTTGCTCTGTATTTCTCTTACAACCCAGTGGAGACCAGCATTCTTGCAGAATAAGAAGAATTTAATTAAAAAAGCTGAAATGCTGTCCTCATGGGTTAAATAGGTGCACCAAGATTAAGTGGGCATCACCAAGTAAGTTTAAAGAGCAAAAATGAATAAGGATGATGATAATGATGATTATGGATTCAATCCTGTTTTGACAGAACCTGTTAAAATATGTAACTACTGTTACATACTACACTGGCAGCTGCAGGAATCATTTCTTAATTCCATGTCAACTACATAAAACAGTGTTTTGTCTTCATGCACAATGTAAGAACATCTTATTTCTATTACCAAGCCACAGATGACTGTGCCAGCATGCTGATAAAAGAAACTGCTACTTAGTAATTACAGCATTACAACCTCAATATTAGAATACCGTGCTGCAGAAAAGATTTATGGCCTTGGAGACTCTTGGTCTGAGGCAGGTTTATGGAGTCCAGTGGTACTGAGGTTGGAGTCTGAAGGTGACATGGAAGAAGAGGAAGCAGAGTTTTCGGGTGGAAGAAGGATCAGTGCTGACTGTTGATGCCCTGTGGATGGTTGTTGATGCTGTTGTGGCTCTGTATGTCTCTGCACAAGAAATTCTTTAAGGCTGTCCTCAGTGGGTGCATTCACACTGGCCAAGCTCAACATAGAGTCTTTGGATTCCTGAATGGTGCTCCCAAGTTTTTGGTTGGGGGCCTAAAAAAAACATTTTTTTGACAATTATAAGATCTTAGATGCCTGTGCTGGGGTAAATAATCTCATTATATGTGCATTTAATATCTTGTTTCAAATGTGAAATTATATTTACCCCCCAAAACACAACTATACTTTTAGAAAACTAACAAACAAACACATTTTTAGAAGTGACATTTAGCTCAACAGTATGAAAACGTGAAGGGAAGCTTCTCAACGTGTACAAATGTGGAAAATAAATGCTCTATGTAAAATGATGTATACCAACTAAAGTGATGACATCCTTACTTGAGTTCCTGCAGAGCTAAAGAAATGGCTTGCATTCAGAGCAGCCGGCTGAACCTTCACTGCAGATCTGTGATAGTCTGGACTAGCAGTCACAGTGCTGTAGGCAGGGGGTCCCAGAGTTGGTTGCCTCTGCAGCAGCTGCAGGATGGCCTGCATATCAGATAACAGCTGAGATTCTAGCCTTAAAAAAACAAAAGGAGTAATCAGCAAAAAGAGACAGATATACTGTATAATATTAGCAAAAGATTACAAAAAAGAAAGAGTGTTTACGTAACTCGGACAGTGTGAACCTAACTGTGTGTGATAATGGCTGAAAGCACACTCAGTTGTGCTTCACTGAGCACTAGATGGAGCCGTTGCTCTGGACAAAATTAAGAGACCGCAACGGTGTGGAAACATTCTGTCAAAGCGATAGATGAAAGACACTGCCCCTGCTAGGAGCGATAATGAGCTTTGTGTGGGACATGTGAATTCTGCATTTACTGTGCAAATAACTATTATACTCATCTGGTAAATCTAATTAAGTCTAGATTTCATCCTTAAGGCAAAAAAACCAAACCCAACTTGTATTCTATCTAATGCACAAAGACACTGTCAGCCTTTTTGTTTTCCTCGTTTAATATGTTGTGGCTCATGAGACACTAAGTAAAAGCAGCCGCGCAGCATTTTTCAGGGTACCAAACAACATTTTTTTTGGCTATGTACATAGATGTGTGAATGAGAAAAGCCACACCAACATTTTTTTCCTGCCACATATGCTTTCAGACTAGTCAAAGCCACAAAAACACCAAAATGACAGAGAAGTGCTGCTCATCCTGCAGCCAGCCAGCATTAAAAAACAAGGTCAGGTATAGTGCAGTGGATAAAATGTCTTATTTGTGCTTAATAAAATGAGCTTGCCCAGTATTTCAGGCACCCTGATGCGATCTTTCGTTCTCTGTGATAATTCCAGCTAAAAATACCATCTGCTGTTCATTTGCCTGTCCATTTCAGGTGGCTGCTGACTGCAGGTGTGATTCTGAAACTACTGCCAAAGATGTGTTTCTTCATTCCAGAAATGATAAAAATAAAATCTATTCATTTTGGGGAAGGTAAAGTACAACCTAGCTGTTAGAAATCAATCTCGCCATTTTGTTTCTATCATTATAAATTGTTTCAGGCACATTTTTTTTTCTGAGCACTGCTTTGTAAAATAAAGACTTTTATACCAGTTCAATCTCAAGTTTGATTTGCACCGATCCTACAGTGTTGCATCCTGCTTCCATTAGATCCAACCTCCCACTCCAAGTCCGACAACAGCTTCTGCCAGCTAGTTGCCGTCCTCCACCTACTTCTTCACATTTGGTGTAGCCTACTTTTAGCAGTGTGGGAGGTGACAACTTAAAAGAATAAAGCAATGCCTTATCATTTACTGAAATTAATAATAGCATTTATCTGAAAATGCAATGATAAATAAGAACAGTGCCAAATGTACCTATGCTTTCGCCACAGAACATACCAGAAAATGCTCTAGAAAAGTCCAGTTGCAAAAGACTACCTGAATATTTTTGTGCACAGTGAAAATTCATCATACTTTCAATGTTCACTCAAATTAGACAATGTAATTGATAGGTAAATCCATTCTTTCTGTTTTTTTAAACCACTGCTATTAATATTATATATGTAGACTTGAAGAAAGTAGAAAAAATAACAACTGATTGAACCAACACACAAATACATAAACACATAATGCCACTAGGCAAGGCTGCTTCTGTCCCAAAGGTGTAAAAGTCAGTTTTACAGCATGTTTTGAAAAAAGGAAAAGGCTCCATTTAAAGCCACCGTGAGTCACAAGTGAAAATGTGCGACTTTTATGGCACACTCGGTTGCTGTAATGTCAGACGTTACATCAGCAGTAGCTATGGTTTACAAATGAGATTTAGATGTTGAATGGAGAACGTGAGGGGAACAGAGGAGAGCCTTTACCCTGCACTGAAAACTGGAAAAAAAAATCCACTCTGCATGCATTTTTAATGGGCAGACTGTTGAATCTACCAGTTCAACTGCTGGGTAACAAAAATAACTAATCAGCCAATTACACAGCAGCAACTCAATACATTTAGTCATTTAGATATGGTCAGGTTGACCTTCTGAAGTTCACACAGAGTATCAGGGAGGGGAGGAAAGGCGATTTAAGGGACTTTGAACATGGTATGGTTGTTGGTGACAGATGGGCTGCTGGTATTTCAGAATTTCTACTAATCTACTGACATTTTCTCACACAACCATCTCTTTACAGAGACTGATATGAAAAAGAGAAAATATCCAGCGAGCAGCACTTCTCTAGATGGAAATGCCAGAGTTCAGAGGAGAATAGCCGGGCTGCTTTGAGCTGATAGGATGGCAACAGAGACTCAAATAACCACTCACTATAGCCAAGGTTTGCAAAAGAGTATCTCTGAATGAGAAACATGTTGAACCTTGAAACAGATGAGCTACAAGGGCTGAAGAGCAGACCATGTGCCGTTCCCGTCAGATAAGAACATTAAACTGAAACCTCAATTCACATAGGTTCATCAAAATTTAACAACAGAAGATCAGAAAAACGTTGCTTGGTCTAACAAGTGTCGATTTCTGCTGCAACAACTGGATGATTAGGTCAGAATTTGGCATAAACATGAAAGCATTGATCCATCCTGTGTTGTATAAATGTTTCAGGTTGCCGGTGGTGTAATGGTGTGGGAGATATTTGGAGTGCTATGAAGTCAACATAGACCAAAAAAAAGGACAATAACTGCACATCTCACTTCAGTAAAGGAATGCCCCTGGATAAATGTAAAAAATGTAATCAGACTTTCTTCAGATCAAGTAGACTTAAACTTTTCACATTAAAATGAAAGGAAAGAAGTTTTAACATCATTTACTAAAGTAAATGTAGACAATAATGTAGAAATACTGTAATGAAGCGGTATTACGAGCAAAATGTAATCCAAAACAGCAACTCTTTGCGCCATCTGATCTGTTTCCAAATAGAGATGTGCTAAGCGTAACTAGTAAGTTTCAACAAGAACAGACATTTCTGCAATTTCATGCAGAAATTGAGCCACACATGAGCTGTGTGGCTAAAATGACAAACCACTGGTAAAAGAAAAAGGGTTAGTCAAAAAAAAAGAAAGAAAAACAAGTACTGTAATCCGCACTAGAAAAGTTCACATTTTGGGGTAATTCATAGATTATAACAGCAAAGTGAAACTCAACCATCTGGATGCTGACTCTAAAAATATGTACCTGTTTAAGTGGTCCTGAAGCTGACCTAAGCGTTGTTCCACCTCTCCGTATGTGATTTCACTGGCAGAATTATCATCCTCTCTCAGGTCCTGGAACTGCGCTGACTCATCCAGGTAGTCTGTAGGCTTCTTACAGGCCCATTTATCACAGCACAGATCTGGAGGACCAAACCAACACCCATGATTTACATCCTCACTTGTAGGTCAGAGCAACGTCATCACTAAACATTACTAAAATAGAATATAATTAATCTCTACAGCAAAGCTGTGTGTAGATCCTTTGTTGCAATTTATCACACTGCTATACCAGGAGAATTATTATATCAGTGTTTTCCAGTTGCAAACTAACCCTGTTGTTATCTCTGTTTGGCACATGGTAGTATTTAACCTGCTGTCCAGCGATATGTGTGGAGCCTCTTTTGTTGTTTTAAACAGAGGGCTGGTTAATTCTGTGATTAAGTTATCTCACTGAACAGACTGTGCAGGTGGCTTTGCACTAACACAATGAGTTGCATAGATTAGTTTAGAGTTTAGGCTGAGGGTGCACTTACAGTTTTTCTCTCACTACATCTCCAACTTTGTATCACGTACAACCCCAGCTCCAAAACAGTTGGGATACTGGGTAAATTTTAACTTGGTAAGTTTATTTTATTCACAACAGAACATAGGAAATATATCAAATGTACCATTTTAAGAAAAAAAATCTGGTCATTTTAAATTTTATTATAGCAACAATCTCAAAAAAGTTGGGATGGGGGCATCGCAACATTTAAAAGTAAGTGGTACTAAAAGAAACAGATTAAGTGGTAACAAATCAGTAACGTGACTAGGTGTAAAAAGAGTGTGTTAGAGAAGCCGAGGTTCACCAATGAAAAAAGAAAAATGTCTACAGATTATGGAAATAATTTCAGAATAATGTTCCTCAACTTACAATTTTAAAGTTGAATATCTCATCATCTACTTTACATAATATCATCAAAAGAATCTGGAGAAATCTTTGTACGCAATGAAAAGGCCATGACCACAAAACTATGCCAATAGATACTGTAGACTTTATAAATGCAAATGTACGTCTTTAAACATTGACACATTTTTGATTGGACACGTGAAACCCCAACATTTTGATTTTATCTCCTACACGTTTTTTTCAGCCGACTAATGGTGAAATGTAGTCAGGTGGACACGAAAACATGAACATGTGATACTATCTACTGCAAAAGCCATGCAGTAACAAAACTAAACTTGTAATGTTCAAATATTACTGATGTATGTAAAAAGTGAATGGAGATTTTAAGTTATCCTGTTTTTTATTCAGCATCGGCCTTTTTTCCTCCCTAACTGGTTGCTCTGAGGCCAGTGTAATTATTTTCATTTCTGCATGATAAAAACAAAATTACACGCTCTTATATATCAGGACATCATACAAAGGGTCTAGTTCTTAGCAGGCCTTAAAATTAGATACACCTCATATAAACAACAGCACATGGCCTATTAAACTGTGCCATTATTTACTGGCAGAAGACAGACGCTAAAATATAAAAATGATGTGTGGAAAAACTAAGTACACCCCATGATTCAGCACTTTTATAGCAGCAATAACTTAAAGTAATTTGAAGTAACTGTTTTCTGTATGACCTTATCAGTCTCGTATCATTGTGGGGGAATTTTGGCCCACTCTTCTTTACATCATTGCTTCAATTTGCTGAGCTTTGCGGGCATTTGTTTATACACAGCTCTCTTAAGGTCACATCACAGCATTTCAATGAGGCTGAGGTCTGAACTTTGACTGGGCCATTACTGCACCTTGATTCTTTTCTTTTTCAGCCATTCTGTTGCAGATTTGTTGCTGTGCTTAGGGTCACTGTCCTGTTCCAACTTTAACTGTTGGACAGATGGCCCCGCACTTGACTCTAGAATACTTTGGTATACAGAGGAGCTCATGGTTGACTCAATGACTGCAAGATGCTCAGGTCCTGTGGCTGCAAAATAAGCCCGAACCATCACCTTTCCACCATCGCTTTGACAGTTGGTATACTAATACACTGTGTTTGGTTTTCACCAAATGTGGCACTCTGCATTTTGATCTGATTTAGATGATGGTTTGTTTACAAGAAACTCTGCAAACCTAACCTTGCAATTTGCAATTTCTCTGATTTGCTAGTGTGTCCACTCCTGAAATGACTGGCAACTGTGTTGAATGTTTACCACCTAGTTTACCACTTCTTTGTCACTGTAGAATGATGGCCCTAAAACAGTTTGGAAATGGCTTAACTTAATAACCCTTTTCAGACTAATAAACAGTCGCAATTGGTTCTGAGACCACTGCTGATGTCTTTTGTCCTCAGTATTTTGTTAATGCACACCTGAATGCTCTAGATTAGCAAACTGTCAAAAGTTATTTTATATAGAGATAACTCGAACTCGCTGATGATCAATAAATCACGTGCATTTAATTAGCAGCACCGCCCTGCTACTTACCCTCTGAATTTCTGTGAAAACACTAAGGATGTACTTAGCTTTCACACTCTGCTTTGGCATTTTGGCTTAGTTTTTCCATCCATCCATCCATCCATCCATCCATCCATCCATCCATCCATCCATCCATCCATCCATCCATCCATCCATCCATCCATTTTCCGGTTGTATATATTTAATTTTAAGACCTGCTATGGACCTGATGTATTATGCTTTGATAAGTAAAACCTTAGACCTCATTATCAGAGTATTTACACAAGGCTTTGTGCGAAAGTTTATGTGGTTTCCAATATGTTGTAACTATAATGTCGACAACATAGAGACTGGAATGCCAAAATAATTGTTGATTTTTTGTTTGAAGGACTGCAGTTGCGTGCAGTTCCATTGCTACCCGTTCTTATACAATTGTCTTCAAAAGAATATTAAATGTAGAATAATTTGTGGATGGAATCATAGTGATATACTGCATGCAAGGCATTTGTTTGGGTATTGGACTAGAACAAAAAAATATTAAGAACAACTGCAGGAGCCTGCAGCTCTTCTTATGCATGACTGCAAGGGAGAATAATGCGGTCTTAAATCTATGATTTTTGAGACAGATGACATCCTGTCTCTTAATATCATCATCAGCTGAGCAGCATTTTGGCAGAAGACAACCTAAATATTTAAATTCATAAGTTTGTGCTCAAAGCAAGTCAAGAAACCCGGGAACATCCCAACACTCTCCACACATCCAGTCACCCTCTTAGAGTTGCTAATGCAGTGTCAAGGACATGGTCCTTCAGTGTCTTCCCATCACCGACGTTAGTGTTTGCCCTACAAACATTCATTACGACTTGCAACACTGCTTTAAAAGTTCTTGTCAAAAAAGCTAGACGTTTATTCACCAAATATTTACAATTCATCTGTAAGACAAAATCTGTTACCTTCAAAAGGTGGTTTTCTGTCCAAGCTGTCTCTGACAATAACATCTGAGTCTAGGCCTGGAACTGTGAGTGAAGAGCGACCCAGAACTACTGAAGATCTCTTTAGGCACGAGTTAGACTCTTTCTCCCTTTGAACTTCTTTAACCATTTCTTTGCTTTCCCCTGTAGAATGGCAATCAGCAGGAGTCAGTGGAATAACACCATATCCCATAGAGGACAGACTTTTGCATATCGGCGCACCACTACACGAATAATAACAAAGAAAAAATTTGCAGCCACAAAGCATGCTTAACAAGGTTCTCCTGTATGTTTCTACTGACCTTTAGATAGATCTGTTGTGAAGGAGATTCTTCTTTTCACATTTTTATTATCCTCACCATCTGAATCACTTTCTTTGACACTGCAGGGCTGCAAAATTAAAATACTTAAATCAGAAAATGTGTCAGTTACCAAGAATGAACAATCAAACATAATTTAGACCAATAACAATATGAATACTTGTTAAAAAAAAAAACACCCATTGAACACATAGGTGCAAAAAGTTCTTACATTATCTGCCTTGGTCGAGTCATCTCTCAGGTTGAAAGTAAGCTCCAGGTTGTTGAAGAAGTGGTCTGCAAACTCCGGGTACATGTCTAGCACCTCCAGCAGATCTTCTCGCTGAATGGTGCTCAGGTCACAGTAGCTCAGAGCCCGCACATCAGCATTAGACTTTCCAGACTTGGCATAGAGATGGATCATTTCTCCAAATATGTCATTTTTTCCTGGAGGTGACAAACAACAGGTAATCTCAACAGTTTTAGTTTGAAGATGTGAAAATGCTGACTGGAGCTACAGTGAGTTCTAAAAGACGGCATGACACAGGCATAAATTTCTATTGCATCTACAGTAAGAATTTATTTATCACTCTGATTTCACTAAGGGGTAGCAGACATGTTTGCTTTTGTGGATAATCAAAGTCAGACAGCCTCTAATTTCTGCGTAGATGTTCTCCCAGGGCCTGCACATCAGTTGTCTTTCTATCTTTGATCCATTATTTATGTCGAGGAATAACTACTAACACACAGCAACTTTGATGCGATGGGTAAAGGAGGGCTTGATTGCAATTGACACACTTTACGTGTGCACTTCAAAGGCAATATTTGTGCTGATTTTGGCTATCACATAATTAAGCCAGTTCTTCAGTGAACTTGCAAAAAGTGGAAAAAAAAAATCTACGGTAAACTTTGCTTTTAGTCTGGAGAATAAAAGAGCTTCCTTTGCAGAAATAAGGGCCCATTTTCCAAAGGACGAGAGGCCTGGTTTAAAGGGCATCATGAAATATCCCTTTGTTGGTGTGGGGGGTTCACTAAATGCCAACAGTGTAAGCAGGGGTTCAGAAGAAAGAGATATGATATGCTGGCTGCCAGTGTGCCTTTCACAGCATGCACCGGACACCTTTCTGCCACAGAGGAAAGCCTCACA
Source organism: Benitochromis conjunctus (assembly GCA_015052645.1). Taxonomy (NCBI): domain Eukaryota; kingdom Metazoa; phylum Chordata; class Actinopteri; order Cichliformes; family Cichlidae; genus Benitochromis; species Benitochromis conjunctus. Next base: position 26,009 of record VOQK01002492.1, read on the forward strand.
CAGACTGGTGTGTCTCTCCCCCACACACAAACACAGAGCTCTCACCACAAGGATTGATTAGGATAAGAGACTAATTTCTCACCTGTGGAACAATGCTAATATCCTTGTTGGAGTCATGATCATTACAAGAGAAAAATACTTTAACACCGTGGGCTGACCATTGTCAAGTTAGAGGTTGGTATAGTTCCCCATGTGAGAATAAACTATGATGATGGAGCATTATAATTATGCTTGAGTGGCTTTTCCACGATATTCACTAAACAACACATTTTGTGTGATGCAGCAACCTTTGCTAAGCTGAAACCTCATTCTTTCAGGTGCAGCTTTAGTGAGCATTAATCTCATGAATAATGAATAAAATCTAATCCAGGCCTGGTCTGGAGTGCCTGAATGAAGTTTACCCATGAAGGAAAAGTAAATAGACATTTTTACAGTAATGGTATTTTAACATTGACGCATCATGCTCAGTATCAATACATAACAAATGAAAAATTTAGAGCTGCTAGTTGTTTTAGCCAAAGCTGCTTTTTACTGACATTATTTTAATACTCTCTATTTTGCAGCTTTAACTCATTTCCCAGTGCTGTCAAAAAAAAAGTGGCACCATTTTCACTGCATTCTTTGAAACTGCCAGACAACCTTCCATGAGGCCACTTAATAGAAATGCCAGAGTGTCAAACCTGTCACATAAACACCCCAGAACTCTCACAGAAAACGAAATGTGAAAACCCACATGAAGGCACATTTTATTTTGAATTTTCTAATGCTAAATACGTCTAGGTCCAGAACATCTGTGCACCTTGAATTCACATGTGGGTACTAGAGTGTTTCCTGTACAGTACGTGCTTCCTCTCTAACTGTATAAACAAAAGGTAAATCTTAAAGATCTTTTTACAAAATCAACAGTATGATCCTAAAATGCTTTTTCCTAAATTAGACCTGCCCAAAGTTTTAGTTAGCCTGCTGCTGACGTTTAACACACAGTCAGCTGAGAGATCTAAATACAACAGGGAGGTGACACTGACTATTACAATTCATCACATTTCCAGGTGAAGGCAGAGGATTTTGTGTGCAGCACAGACTGCCATTATATGCACAAAACTCTTGATAGGCCCTGGCAAAATGTCAAACAGCACAAAAGAGTTTACTCTGCCTATAAAAAAATCCCCCATACAGGACTTAAATCAAAAACTTAATCAACTGAACACCTTCCACCCAACCTACTTATTGCAATTGAGACAAAATATCAAATAAACACTAAATGTTGGCACACATCAGTAAAATGATCAACAAGGGGTTGCATTTACCCAGGATAGCTACCACAATGTCATCTTTCAAGATCTCAATAGAACCACGTGACAGAAAATAAAGAGTAGTGAGCACATCACCGCCGTGGACCAGAGTGTCTCCAGGAGGTACATGAGCGGAATTGAAGCGCATGGCCAAGGCCCTCAAGCATCCTTTGGTGGCTCCTTGAAAAGCTTTGCAGCTGTCCAGAAGATTCCTGTTGAGGTGAAGGCAGATATCTGCCTGTAGGCACTCAGGAAACCCTTTTAACACCTAAGATGCAGAGAAAATAAGTAAATAAAGTGCTCAAATCATTTGTCTGATATCCTTACAGAGATGTGTTTCGAAGATAATTGTGAGCACATCATCAGATCAGTCACGCTTTGTTCTTTCAGAGACAAAAGCACTGTAGTCAGTAAAAAGCACTTTCAAAAGAATTTTGTATAAAGGTGGCCTCTAAACCGGTTAGTTAAAAAAAAAAAAAAAAAAAAAAAAAAAAAAAA
>VOQK01002492.1:27818-38715 GCA_015052645.1 Benitochromis conjunctus
CAACCGGTTATTAAAAAAAAAAAAAAAAAAAAAAAGCAGCCATGCACTTGTGGTGGGCTGACAAATAGTAGTATTTTCCAGGGGATGGCACTAAAAAGATATTCTCCCCTGTGGATTTAAGGATTAAAATAATAGCAAAAACACAGGAATGCTTGGAAACTTATGAAGTACATGCAGGCATGAATGGATGCTGCCATTACAGAGAAAGGAGAGCATAAGAGATATGAAGATATTATGCATATTTTTCAAAAGAAATAGGCTGTCATGTCATTGCAATTATTAATCGGAATAAACTACACAAAGAGTTGAACCAGTAACAAAGCAGATCAGACTAAAAAGTGTACTGTGCGTTTGCATCCTACACCCGTTAATCTGGTATAGCTCTGCACTGAATTCATACTTCTGATATATAGACTGTACTGACTGAGTCCATGAAACACTACTTTTTACATAACTTACTAAAGCTGAGATACAACAGAAGTTTTTTTCAAATGTTTTGTTGGTTCCTGCTTTATATATATTTTCAATTACTGAACAAGACAGATGTAAAGCAAACCTTAGACATTACAATGGTAGTTACATGGTAAGCATTCAGAAAATGACCAGGAGCTAATTTATGGGAAAGTAATGCTTCACAAAAACTGTTTTTTGTTTTTTAAATAAAGGATTTATTTTACCAATATTTTCAAAAATGTACCTGGTAATAGACGTCTACTGTAAAACTTGCACTGTTACAGTCTCAAATGTAAAAAAAATCTTTGTATGTCTGTCCGTTTAACTTTTTCCTTTTGTTATATTACTTCTTTCCCCACCATCACAGTATCTGTCAAACTTCCTCACACATGTTCAATCAGCCAATCGGTCACTTTGGTATATATACCACCAGTTCTCTACCTCCCATATATCAGATTGTTTTTCTATTATGCTGTTAATCTTCCAAGGCATTCCCTTCTCGCTTGTCCCCAGTTAGATTTATTTGCTACAATGCCTGACCTCCAGTGTCTGACCTTAACTTTGATTAGAGACTATGATGTTGAACTTCAGTCTACCTCTGTCCTGCATCACAGACAGTAGACGGCATAATGAGGTTCTTATTTTAAATAGTGATCAGACAGAGACCCAATTTTGTCATGAAAATTTAAAGAAATTAAATATGTACCTCCTGCTCTTACCAATGAAGAGATGTTAATCCAATTGAAAAGCAGACAAGGGAGAGAAAGAAAAGCTCCTTTAGTAGCATGTATTTATATTGTTTTTAATGGTCATCAATGCAATCAGTTGTTTGTCCTTACAGGGACAGGTGGACGAGTGACTTCAGTTATTTACCGTATTCATATCAATGCCATTAGTGTAGGTCCATGAGTGCTGGAAGTACTCTTCCAGCCTTTGCCTCAGAGGGTTGGGAATTTGATGAAAACGGATGAATTCCTTGACCCGTAACATTTGAGCGTGATAGCGGGCCGTACCCGAGTAGAGCCTCTGAATGATGGCAGAAACATTTCCAAAAATACTGGCATACATCAGGGCTGAAATTAAAAAAGCAATGAGTGAAGAGAAAGTACTGTTTTTACTACAGTCAGCATGTTTACTGCTGTTACCCATGAAGACACAGGAAATTTGCTGGAATATGAACAGATTCTGCTTAAAACACATACAATGTATTGTGAAGGACCTGGAAAAAAAGAAACCAATTCAAGCGATAACAAAAAGATAATAAAATAATGGTAAATTAAAATACAACCTGGAAAGCGGATAAAATACTCACATCCAATCAGCATGACACATATGGAAAAGACCTTCTCTGAGTTGGTGTTGGGGGAAACATTTCCAAAGCCCACACTGGTCAGACTGCTGAATGTGAAGTAAAGTGCTGTGACATACTTGTCCTTGATGGAGGGACCAGAGTTCGGATCACTGTAGTTGTATCTCTTCCCAATTGACACGCCCAGATTGTCTAGCCAGCCAATCCTGTGTTCCAAGTAAGGCTTCTCCACATTGCCAATGGCATACCATATACAGGCTAACCAGTGGGCGATAAGGGCAAAGATGCACATGAGCAGCATTAGGACTGCAGCTCCGTATTCAGAGTAGCGATCCAGCTTCCTGGCTACACGCACCAATCGCAGAAGCCTTGCTGTCTTCAGAAGGCCAATGAGAGTGGTAGTCTAAAAGAATATACAGTGAGGAAGATTATTAGTAATAGCAACAGTAGTTAATGCCAGATAAACCGTTTTAAATATTGCTTCATCATGCTAAAAGACATGTTATCTACTACATATCTACTAAACTCGTTTGCACGTGTATTTCCTTTATATTATCAACAAGTCTAAAGCTGTGACCAGTTTCAGTCACTTCACAAACTAAGGTAATGAGCTTCCTTAAAAAAAAAAAATGGAAAAGACTCCCTAGAGCTCTTTGGTCAAAGGCAAATTAAGTGAGAAGTAAGGACACCAGCGGCCCACAGATAAATCTTCATTTGTTCAATCCTGAACCACGAGGCACACTCATTTAATGGGTCCCTGGGAGCTGTGTAGCTGCTGTGTGTCAATAAGAAATGTGTTAACAACTGCAACTGCAATTCCTATTAAAAAGACCATTTGTTTACCTGACAATTACAGAAGAAAGGTCCAACCAGAAACAATAACACTTCCTTCATAATCACTTCTTTATATCGTTTAACATTGGTTATCTAAAGGTAAATGAACAAAACTCCACATCATTCTTTTATATATATATTTCAGAATTTTTCTATCTTTTATTAAAGCGTTGACAATCATTGCAGCACAAATTTGCCATTGGGGTAATTTTGGAGGAAATGGGACCGCCACAGTATTAACCAACTGAGGGTTTACACTTAAAAAAGGGTTTGATATCTCCCCATCACTGATTTATAATATTAACAAAAATTAACTTTAAAAGTAAAAAGCAGAGTAAAAAGGTAATATCTTGGATTTCTGCAAACTTCAAATACAACAGCTTCAGTTTCAATCTGAACACGAACACATTGCACATGAATGTTATGGTAACCGCTCATGGCAGATTTGAACCATTTTTGGTAGATTAAGAACATTGAATGAGGGTAAGCTACAATAACTATTTGTTGGCTGTAGGGTAACAGAAATGACATTTATTTCTTTTTACATGCCACACACTTTATGAGGAACAGTGGCATGTATTTGCTTTTAGAGTTTCTTAGCCCCACCTGCACGTATTTCTGTATTTCCTAGCCAGAGATGGGCAGTAACAAAGTACACATAATCTGTAACTATATATTTATTTTTCTGACAACTTTTTACTTTTACTCTCTACATTTTACAAATATCTACAAATATCTCTACTTTCTACTCCTTACATTTTCCAAACAGGATTTGACCCTAAATGGAGGGAACAATAAAAAATAAAAGACAACCTTATTGGTGTATCCCCCGCTGATGCTTATCATACACAAAGAGTTGAAAGGGACAAAAAATATATAATTTATGACAAATTTGCAGACAAATTTAAGGATGATGATGCTGATCAGATTCACTCACTGAATTCTGTTTTTACACTAGATTTATGCTGTCTGGGGATGGGAAATCAGTCAGCGATAGAGCATGTAACCCCAGCTTAAATCTTGTCAAATTGAGTTGGCTAAATCCACAAAGAGCAGCAGCACAGGTCAGTTCATCACAGCCTGTTCACAAAATCTACTCAAGCTCACAACAAAAATTATTGTGACTTATTTGTGATTCTTTTCCCCACATCGCTCCACTATAAGTGATCTTAGGGTTCCCATACATGTTGAATTCCACTTTAACCCATGAATATCCTAATCTTCCTGTTTAGGTGTGTAGGCAAACTGCAATGAAGGCAACAACTGAAATAGAACTGAAATAAACTTTGTATTCCTATGTTCTGGTACTATTTTATCATAATATGATATGAGCTTCAGTTAGCTTTGTGTATGGTAGCTGGTAGAGGGGCTGCTACTTTTTAAATTTAATACCTCTTTACTTTAGACCCTGTACTTTTTTTTTTGCTGTTACTTGAGCAACAAAGTTGAATCAGTACTTTTTAACACAAGTATCTGTGTACTTCTATGTAATGAATATGTTTACTTTTACCATCTCTGCTGTCGGCTATTTTATGACTGTTATTCTTGGCATGTACCAAAACGGTTTCACGTGAAACATTTATGTGGCATTGACTGTTGGGTTCACACATGTGTCTCTGTGTGAACCCATATTGTTGGTTCTCTTGTTCAATCTCTCCAGTAAAGTCAAGAATTTCTTGGCTGTGCTTTAATTAAAAGTCTGAATGTCAGTCAGATTTAGGGAAGGTGTTTAAAGTCAGAAATAATATCGTAGGGCCAGTTTTACACTCATAAATCTGAACAGAGATATATATATATACAGATAAGCCAATATACAAAAAGGGCAGAAAGAGAAAATCAGAGCATCACAGGTCCAGAAAGAAGGAAAAGAAGGCTCAGAGAGAAATTTTAACCTCATATCTAAGCATGTCGCAACACTGAATGTAATGTTAATGTAAATATATCGGCAGCTCCACAAAGATTTTTAAGTTTAAAGCGCTTGGCTATTTAAAAACGATAGCCTGTGCTAATGGCTGACTCAAAATTTATTGTCAAAAACATTGCAAATCCATTCTACAGTTTACTTTTTTTTATGGCAGTTTTATTTACTTACTTCAAACTCACTTTCCATTTACAAAGTCATTTCCCCCCTAAGTATGTTAGATCTTCATTAAATCTAAAGGCCTAAACTGATTTAAAATGTGAGGTTTATGTTTGCATTTAATTGCAGTGTGATGGGAAATGAACATTAGTCTCCTTCTCAACTGCTCACATCGCAGGCTCGTTTTACTGACAGATTTTCATCCAAAAAGAAAAACCCTAAAAAAGCAAAACAGACAACTGAAACGTAATCAAAGTGAACTGAATGAAATCACAGCATTAATTGTACCTTCACGGGTTTTATAGTTACACAGGGCTACACAGCCCCATCACTCTGTCATTCTGCTAATCTCTAATAGAAACAACATTTATAGGTTCAAGTCAGGACAAAGCAACCAAATTCACAATGAAACTGCTGGACACTGGACATAAGTAGTTTATATAATAAACATTCTCAAAACATTCAGTGTTTCATATTGCCCAGTTTTGCATGATAGCTTTCCCAATATGTTCAATACTATGGTAAAACGAAGTTGTTTTTAAAGCAAACAGACACTGAAATCTATTTCACATATATTTCCTACTCTAATCAAAAGGTTTACTTAAGCGATTGTAGGTTAAAACCGTCTTATTAAGCTGCTAAATTGAATGAGCCTTGTGAAAAACCATCTGCCACTGTCTCGGTTGGTTTTGTTTTCTGAATGAGAATGCTGCTGAGCGGGATTTTTCATGTTCAATCTGATATAAACATCAAGATGGAAAGCTATAAATAGAAATAATGTTCTCACTCTAAAACTCAACCTATTTATAGAACAGGAAGCAATTGGTTTTCATTTTTGGCAAAAGTGGAAGTTAAGTAAACATTGTCAAATACTCGTAGTGAGGATGTGCTTTGGTTTCAAATCATGGTCTCGTTTTGCTAGCGCTGTTTTGTTTGTCACTGTCTGGTGAGTGAAACAGATGTCCATGTTCTTTTTGATTTGTTGTCATTTACTGAACTGACTCAGCAGCAGCCGCAATGATGGAAAAGATGATTATGGTTTACTGTATAATCAGGAGCTTTCCGGGTGTAATGGAGTGTCTACAAAGCACGATAAAGCCCTGAAGTGGATCCAGAGCCTTAGGGGACATATCCTACCAACAAACAAGCCAGCAGTCCTGGCATTCAGCCTACCAATGGCCATCTCACATCTGCATGTAAGCTGTGCACACAGCCCTGTTGGCCTGCTCCTCACATAAATGCATCATTGATTGCCATTTGGTAAGCCATTAATCCGTGTAAATGGATTCTAGAATGAGGACCATTCAAAAAAAAAAAGGGAAAAAAAGAAGAAAGAAAGAAGGAAAGGAAAAAAAAAACATGCAATTTAAAGTAATCTCTTTGGAGCCAAAATATTCAGGCTTTAAGTAGTGTTACAGGGGCAAGTACAACAGTCCAAGCATCCCTGGGGTGATGTGCAGTAAAGCTTCCTGGGAGAAAAAAAATAGGTGAAAAAACAAACAAACTAAAAACATGCACAAAATTAACAAAAGGTTACATACCTCATCTGATCCTGAGCCAAATATTAGAAGATCAAAGGGAATTGCTGCCACCATGTCTATAAGGAACCATCCTTTAAAGTAATGGATTGCTATCTTGGCTGGGTGGCTGACCACTTCCTCATTTTGGTTTACATAAGTTGTCCTGAAGTTTATGAGGATGTCAATGATGAACATGATGTCCACAATTAAATCCACTACATTGAGAGGGTTGCAGGAGTATCCACATTCTCGTCTCTTCTGCTCCTCTTGGTCATTGAGAAGAAAAGCAGCTGAGTACGGAGTGAGGATTGCCGTGTAGATGACCAGCAGCAGGATCAGCCAGTCCCACACGGCTTTGAATGGGCTGTAGTGAAGGATGGTGAACTTGTCAATGCGAGGTGTTTGGAGTTTATACTCTGGCAGCACATCTGCTCCGAGGGACAGGACCTGCAGGAATGGTGAGAAGGGTCAGAGCTACAAAAACCACTTGATTAAATCAATGCCAAATTTTATTTTGGGTCAACCTCTTAGAATAATTGATAATATTACAAGCTATAAGTTTTAAGCTTAGTGCTTTTTTGGTATAAAACAATATATTTTTATTTATATTCACATTTCATATACCAAATCCAGAGGGTCATTTAATCATCTCATAGATTTTAAGGAATGAATTGATAACAACTGTGACACCCAGTGTGTCCTCTACAGTCAAACCGAGTTAGTCAAAGATAGCCATTATGACAAGTGGATTGCCTCTGACCTGGCACTATAAATAAATGTTACTACCACTTAGTTGTTCGCCATTTGCAGAAGGTACATTGAATTACTCTTGGAAAAAGCACTTGATAGACTGAAGAAAAGTAAAGTCTGCATACATTTTAACTGATAGATATAAATTTACTAGGCAGTGTGGCGCCCAAATATTTGTTTTAATTTCCCCAGATGAATGAGCTCTGGCTAGATGGTAAATTATTCAGTGTGGTCAGGAAAGCAAAGCCGTCCCCCGTTTCTGGCTTCATAATGTGTGACAGACAAGGAGAAAGGGCTCTCTTATGGCAGAAAATGGTGTACGATTGAGGATGAGGGCAATGGGTCTTTCTATTCTTTTCAGCACATTCCCCTATCTTCAGCACATGAATTATAGATTTCCCCATGCTAGCAGTCAGGAAGCAGATGCAGCGTTCACATCTCTGCAGTGTCTTCAAACTCCAAACTAAAATCAGCAGGGAAGGAGAACATTTAATCATGATGATGGTTCTTTTTCATTTATAGATGAGAAAAGCTGTGGTGAAAGAAGTTTAAATATAAGGGTTCTGAGCTTCTCTTTTGCTTGGTTGCTGGGTCCTAAAAGCGTTTTATAGTGTTCTACACAGAGTTCTTAATTTACTGTGCTTCACGATGAAAAACAATACAAAACAAAAGACATTTTATTATTTGTCAGAATAACTGCAACATTATCCCTAAAGTATACTTTGTTTGGTAATGTTCACCTGCATGTGCCAATCACACAGCAATAGCTCGATGCATTCGAGCATGTAGACAAGGTCAAGATGCCATGCTTTATCCCAACAAAGCATGGGAATTGGGAAGAAATTTGATTTAAGTGTCTCTGAACGTGGCAGGGTTGCTGGTGTCAGACAGAATGATCAAACTGTTTCAGAAACTGCTGATCTACTGGGAATTTCCCACACAACCATCTCTAGGGTTTACAGAGAATGGTTAGTAAAAGAGAATATCTCCAATGCAGCAGTTGATGTACAAGGTCAAGAAGAAAGGCCAGAGTGATAAGCTGATAGGAAGGCAGTAAATCAAATAACCACTTGCTTTTACCAAGGTTCATTGAAGAACTTGGTATAAACAACATAAAGCATGGCTCCATGCTGCTTTGTATTACCATTTCAGGCTGGCAGTACTGGTCGTGTAACAGTTTGGGGGATATGTTCTCTACAGCCTGCTAGAGTATTGTTGCTGACCGTGTCCATCCCTTTATGACCAAAGTGTACATATCTGTCAATGGCTGCCATCATGCCATAAAGCTCAGATTCTTTCAAACTGGTTTATTGAACATGACAAACATGACTAGACTCAAATGGCTTCCACAGTCACCAGATTGCAATCCATTGGAGCACCTTTGGAATGTGGCAGAATTCACAATTTGCAGCAACTGTGTGACGCTATCAAGTCAGGATGGACCAAAACATGGGGGTGAGGGGGGGGCATACTAGTCAGGTGTACATACCAAAGTGGTCAGAGAGTAAACATTTTAGGCTTTTCACCTCACTTAATTTGATGAAACATAGTTTTTTTAAATTAGTTTAGAAATAAAACCACAATGAATATTGACACGTCTAGCTAGCCCTAGAACCCCTGCTTGTTTAAGTGTTAAGAACATCCACTTGTGATTTGTAAGCATAATAAATTGGTTCTACAGGGAGTCAGTGGAATTTTCTCATTCTTGTTCTGAAACAGAAACAGATGTTTTTTCTCTAATGTTGCCACCAAGTTTGCTTCAAGATGAAAGTGCTTCAGGATCACTCGGGACATGTACTGGTGTCCTGGGTGGTTTTGGGCTCATGTGAATATAAATAGTGATATTATAGCAAGAAGGAATGAGTCAAACGACTTATCAGAATAAATACACTTGTACTACATACTCTTGCAATCCAAAGATGCACATATATACAGTTGCAAGATATGAAACAAAACACAGAATCGCAATACTGGAACTTATCACCAGAATAACTGTGAACTAAAACGAAACATACTTTTTTGTCTTAGACTTAGGGATCGAGACTCCTTCTCTACCTCCCTTCACTTGTATTTTGACAGCAAGTTATTTGTCAAATTGAAACAAAATAGGCAACAGTAATGTTTTATTCTTCAGCGTATTGTACTAGATTTCCAATAAAATCATTGAATCATAGCTGATATTGTTACATTCCAAATCAATACATAGAGTAAACCCAGAAAATTAGCAGTGTGTTTGTTTGCATGAAGAATGTGTGGCTGGGCTGGAAAAAAGTCCCCAGCCTGAATAACTGTTTCACTCCACCCGTGGCACTACTCCTCTATTTATGTGGATGGGCAGTAGCCATATGTTATCTCTGCAGCATGATAGACTGCCAGCTGTTTGTTAGCATCTCCAAAAGTAAGGCTTTTATTGTTTTCATCTTTTGAGTCTTATCTGTCATCATGGAAAAATTGTGATCCTTGAGACACTTACTGAAGAGGGAACTACTGCAAAGATGATTTTGACCACTTTGGTATGCACTTCTCTGGTTCACTGCCTCTCTGCGTAAAAGTTTTGCTATCGCAGTGGAGTTGCAAAAATTTAAATGGTGTTTACTTTTTGGCATTGCGGCTGGTGTGATCTTATTGCAACATGATTTCTTATTTAATATAATGAGCTGTCAGTGAATCATATCCCATCATCTTCATGGAGGCATCCAAATTCAGAAGTACTTTTGAAATGATTAGTGCATTGGCAAGCTTCCCATCCATCCCTCTCAGTAATGTTCTTTGAAATAGAGAACCAAGGATATGTGGGAAAAGATAGATGGATGGATTTCAAAGAGTTGGACCCAGGTCAGAAAAAATGGTAGCTGAGAGATTTTTGCATGGCAAACAATAAGAGATGCTTCAATGTAAAATAAATGGGAATTTTCAGACTCACCTGTGTGACCTTTTCTGTTACATTGTGAGTTCTTTCTTTAACCTTTGGTGCAATGATGGGTTTCTCAGATGTTGGTGGAGAATGGGTCTTCTTCTCTGTCCCCTCTGAGAAGTTGAGTGCAATCAGGGGGATCTTGTTGATAGTGCTATATTTGTTGATGTTTGAATCAGAGGTAGAGCCAAGAAGGCTGGACTTCACGTGGTTGAAAGGGCCTAGTGTTTAAGAGCAAACGGCAGCCACATTAGTAACCTAGGTAAGATGTAGAGGTTAACACAGTAGTTGGTGGGTTTTTATTAGTTGTTGCTGTTGAATAAATGTTAAGAAATCATCTGCTTCACCAGGATTAAACAAGCAGATTTTTAACCTTCTGTCCATTTTTAGGTATTATGGCAATTTAACCATAATACGCTGAGCTTTGTATACTGTAAATCTATTTATAGCCAGAGAGAATACCAGCCTCACTTACTGTACGTACATAGCACCATCTTACATCAACTGATAGTGGAGGAACTATTGGGAATTTTTACTATTTTTTCAGCCAAGAAAAAATGTGCTACAACACATCTAACATGCTGTTAGAGCTGTGGTTGGCTGTGAATTAAAGCCTCGTAGGAATCTGAGGGAAACGGAGTTATTCCTACACAAGCCTTTAAATTACACACTCCTAAAAAAGCAATGTTTTCACCTTCTGTTTTTCTCATAGTTATACATGCGTCAACACACACGTCAACTCTGGGCTGGACGAAGCATAACTCTTTCTAAAATTATTTTCCACCACAACAGAGAAGTACTGAGTACGTGTGTCTGGCACCAAAAACAATGTTGGTTTATGGCTTTTCATTTTTTTTAAAGAATTTTGCCTGACAGTTTATGTCTGATAGCCAACATGGATTTTAGCAACAGCTAGTTTGCACAGCTATGTGGGTGCCATGTAATATAATTAATAAAATTAATATAATTATTTAAAAGCAATTATATATATATATATATATATATATATATATATATATATATAAAATTTAAATATT
>VOQK01002492.1:40038-50320 GCA_015052645.1 Benitochromis conjunctus
CCTCAAAACCCCCCCCCCCCCAAAACAAAGCAAAAAGCAAACAAACAAAAAGCAAATTTACTGGTTTCTAAATATGTTTTTAACTTGAGTCTTTCCTTTGGTGCATAAATGCCAGGAAGAAATTCAAGGTTTAAAAAGAGAAACAGTAAAAATAACAATTCTTTGTTTAATCACAGAGTGAATCTCATTACAACAACATTCAGCAACAGTGAAACTAGGGGGCTGTTTCATAAGCACAAGCACCAAGGACAGCTACACACAACAGTCTTGAAGACATGCCTATACTCATTCCGTAGGCTTCATCAGTTCTATTGATTTATGCAGTTTCCAAACCTTTGAAACTGACTGTACTGACTTTACTCACTTTGATGTCACATGACAGTAAGGTCACAGTATTAATAAAGTTATCATAGGGGTCTAGTATAGTGCGCTGTTAAGGAGTGTTGAAAATGTTTACCACAATGATGTTACAAATTACAGACAACATACGATGCAGTTCACATTCCTTATTTTTTATTTTTATGGATGCTCCATGTCCCCAGTGTCGAATTGGACTGCAGATCATTGTTGTTGTGCTTATGTTTGCTTTGGTTATTAGGTTGGAAAAGATCCTACTCACGTCCTTTGACACGCAATCCTTTTATAGAATATCTGTGATGTTACATTAAATTTCTACTCCTCTGGCCTGTGTGCTGCGCTGGATATATTTTTTTACTATCATGCTGCTATACTGACAAAAGCTTTTTAAAGCTTTTATGAAAAATGATTAAAGGACTGGGTCTAAAAAAATGTCTTGTCACTTATCAGCCAGACACTATCCACTGCCTTTAAGTGGAAATAATGAAAAACTGGTATGCAAGATTTCGTTCAATCAAAGACATACGCATATGGCAAAAGAGGATTTCATAACTGAACTTTGTTTATGGTTATATATTTATATGCCTTATTGTTGGATAAATGCATAAATAAGATGATTTTGTAAGCTGGACTTTGTCACATGTCTTGAAATGCAGTAAAGTTATTTCTCTGAGATTAAACTTTTCATTTAGTCCCTAAATACAGTAAACTTGGCTTCATAAATAATCATAAATAAAACATTTGCACTGTAAACATCACAATTTGGAGATATCAAAATCTCCAAAATGTATTAAATTGTTTTAAAAATACTTTTTGTTTGCATAATTATGACACAATAATAGTGTGGCTTACGAGGACATGCCTATGTGTGTAGTTGAGCTGTATTCATTTGGCAGCATGCACAACATTTCAAGAGATGTTTTTAGTTGATCCTCTTCTTTAAATTTGCACCACCTCTCATCGGCCGCATTCCTCTCCCTGAATCTGCCATAACTGCTCCAGCTGGAAGGTTTGATGGCCATCGAAAAGAACACATTTTTTTCAGAAAATGAACAGCTGGTTTCTTCTAATATCAGAAAAGGCTTATAATATTATATATAATGAAAACAGCTACCACTTTAAAACTGTTTTTAAAACAAAAAATAACAAAAATGTAACCTACTAAAGCAAGTTGCATTCATTTGAAATAATTATATAAATGAATATAAAGAAATAATATTATTTTATTACCTGAATGATGGTTTATTAAGGCACCTCAAATCTATCTATGTAGATTAAAGGTTTTTACAATTAGAATGACCTTGCCTTGCCTTTCCAGCATGTTTCCTTGCATGTAAGTGTAAACGTGCAAAAGGCTACATCAAAGACTGACGTCCTCAAATAAAAGTCCAGTGTCCTTTAGACACAGAGCATGAGATTGGCATTTGGATTAAAGCAACATTGGCAGTCATATTAGCAAAGTACTGGACTGTTGTTGGTTGAAAAAAATCTGGCTGAGCCTGGATTTGTGTTTGATTTTCCAGGACTCTACACTCTGCTAGTGAGCTGTGGACAATATTCCAGAGAATAACGCTGCGGTTACATCAGACTCATTCCCAGAGTGCAGATATGAGCGAGCAGGAACATTTAGAATTGAGTTAAAAGTTCATAGATTCAGAGTTTCCAAAAAAAAAGCTCATAAAGTCTCCATTATCAGAAGTCGGAAACATTACTGTGTTCATAGAGTACTATAACAACCGATTTTTTGTTAAGTCACTGACTGAAAACACAATTTCCATTTTATGCAGCAAGAGTCTGGTTTGCATAACCCAGTGTAAGTGTACCGTCTCTGGCTTTAGGCCTTAACAGTTGAATTTAGTGGAGGATATCTTTTAGATAGCAGCTTGAGGCGAGAGAGATTACTCTCTGCCAAGCTCCGTACTGTACTAGTTGACACCTGCTGGCCTATAACCAGCTGTCAGCATCAGATGATAATTAACACCCCTGTATAACGAAAATCACCTTTCAGAGGCCGTTATATTAAATCACAGGAATAGGCTCAGTGGAAATGTTCTCCTAGGCTCTTTCTATTTTGAAATCAGTGACGTTATACCTCAGCCAATGGTACGTGTCTGCCACTGTGCTTTAAATGCCCGATAACCTAAAACTAATTTCATCAGTAAGCGTGCCAGGGCCATTTCTTTTTTTTTCCTATCTTCTATACTTTTGACCTAAATCTTATTAAATGCATATTCGTTTAGAGAAATAATAATTTTAGCAATATCTGCACATAATACATCCCACTAGCCAGCAGATTCAGTTCAAAATGATTAGCATCAGTTTTTAAAACTCATTTAAACCAAGCAACTTGAATAAAATGACACTTTAATGCACTGCCATTACTTAAGAGCTGCTCAAAGAAAAAAAAAAATAATACTACGGTCATATATAAAGTGAAAGTGTGCATGAAGTCAAGAGTCATTGTCTCTGACTCTCCTAATCTTATGTCACATCATATGTTTATCTGTCTAATTTACCCACGGGTTCCCTCTGCTGAAGCACAGTCACAAGCAATCAAGTCTGACTAACAATGCTGGCAACAAACAAAAGAGACATACACACATGCACATGCACACACACACAGATGAACGTCAGTGCTCTGGAGGAATACATCCTGAGCGAATAGCCTAACTCTGGTCAAGAGAAAAGACGCTGAGTGCTCCCAAACAGAGAGTAGCAGGAAGGTTTCACTGACATTAACACCTCTAGAAATATACCAGAAAAAAGAGAGGCGTGCTATATGCTGCTCTCCCACAGGGCGTAAAATGGATATATTTAAACATTTTTAACAAGATTATGTTATGTAAGCAGACCATTTCCTCCTCGCATGCAGATGGTATATTTAATTGATGTCTGTGTAAACTGTATTACACTGGCAAACTAAATAATGCACCATTTTTAGAACAATAAAAACCAGCAATATGTTTAGAAGTTCCACAGTGCATGAAAAGGAACACAGTACTAAATTAGAGCCTACCAAATGTGGAGGGATATTTCAGTTTTAGCCATCTGTTCTGGTACTGACATGTTTTAAAGAAGCGAGGAAGGCTTTGTTTTGTGAATGGTGTTATTTTATGACAAATGCAAAGCATAAATGAATAGTCATGCATATTTATGAAAACAAATCAAGTCTTCTTTGGTTAGCTTTAAAATGTATAAATGAGTTTTGGTTTCTGACTTTTTTAATGATATTCTAGTGGTTGAAGCTTGTTTTGTTTGCTTGCTGAATTTCTAGATTCTTCTTTTGGTTCACTTATAATTCTAGTCAATTATGAGTTTAACGTCTTCATTCTCCACCTGTCTCCCTGCATCATTTAGCCTGTGTATAGTCAGACTTCTCTTTCATTTGTCCTTTGTCGAACCATCTGTTTTCTCCCTCTAATGTAGTTCTTTGTCTTGCTTTGGTGTTTTCCTGGATTACTCTTCATGCTGAGTTTTTGGATTTTTATTTTGAGTTATCCTTCTGAACCTTATTGATTGAACTTTGCTGTCAGCCAAATAAAAAAGGGTCCCTTATTATTTTGTATGCCTGCCTCTAAACATCACCAACTGATAGACACTTTTTTTTCTTAATTTGCCCTTGTTGGGAAAATTAAGGAAAAAATTAAGATGAAATTTCTAGTGTTGCAAAAAATCACCACAGCTAAGACATAAAAAGAAATAGAACTTAGACACACTGATCTGCTTGCTGCTGTTATGTTTATTAAACTCTTTTTCAGTCCATTTGACCTTCAAGTTTACAGGAAATATCTTAATCATCATAACATGCAGTCAGAGGACTAACGAGATTAATCTGACTGATTAACACCTTGCATGTATGCGTGTCAGTAGTCAACCAATAGCATTAGCAGGATCACCTGTGTGACAGTACTAACCATAAGTGACATCCAAATGAATTCAAAACTCCTCAAGTTCAAAATACAAAACAGACTGTAAATGAAGACTGTTCGAAACATCTGATATTTCTATTTCTGATTTGTATATACTTGTAATGGACTATGGCTGATAATATGTTTTGATGAAGCACACAGTTTAATTTAGAGCCTACTGTTTTTTTACTCCAAACTTCAACAGTTTTGAACTTACCTGGATGTCACTTCAAACACTCAAATAAGTGACTGGCCAACTAATGTTACTGACACACATACACCAGGTGTTCCTTTTTTAAAGATTAATCACATGGTCCTCTGATTGGAAGCTGGAATGACTAAAGAATTTCCCCTGTGTGTATACTTGTTTAGTCCATATGTTGCTCACATACCCGATGAAGGTCAGATGGACTGAAATAAATATACCAGCAGAAAGTCAGACAGCAGGCAAGAGTTCATGAATGTTTTTTTTATGAATGTTTATCCTGCAATCCACCAGTTTCTCATTCAGGTATCCAGCAATTTTGTAACAGATCTTTGCATGGCAGCAAAGCATAAACAGCTCCATCACAGTATTTGTTAGATATTGGTAGAGTTAGGGAGGTATGCCATGCCATAGCCCTAATTGTTCTAGTAGTATTATTTAAAATACTTACTTTGATCGGACTTTGTAGGGGATGTGGGGCTTATCTTCTCTGTGGAGTTGTCACTTCCCTCATCCACAACATACTCAAAATTTAGGATAAACATCATCACCACACCCTCTTCGTTTTTCACTGGGATTATGTGAGTGTTACACTGAAAGTCAGACCCTGAAAGAGAGACAAAGAATCAGTGTCAGAGAGTTGAACATACAATGTGCCAGTAAAAAGTCTCTGTGAGAAAGGTTTACCAACATGTAGTATCACAATCCGATTGGCCAGTTTAAAGGCTATTATTTATTTCCATTAAAAAGAACTGTAAAAATGACTTATGACACCTCTGGAAAAACCGAGAAGACATTAATATTAAAGATCAATGTCTGCACGCCAGAATAGATGAAAGAATTGAGATAAAATAAAAAGGGGTTCGGTTGGTTCATGTCTGTCTGTTGTTGCTTTTGCGCATATATTGCATGCGTATTTTAATGAGGAATACATTAAATAAAAAGAACTAAGTTGCAATACGATAGCCATAATATAGCTGAGTCAGCACGGTTTAGTGTAACAGATCAAACAAGCAAGACAGATTACAGCCAATTTAAGAAACTGCAATGTGCACATAGAAATAATCACTAGAAATATCCGTTGTGTGAGGTAGCGGAGCAGAAACCCAGCGAGATCACAATTTCTCAACCACACTGGTTAAAGCTGCGTTAGCAAAATCTACTCTTGCCTGCGGGCATAAGTGCTCACCAATAAAGCTCTCTACCCACTGGACTTGAAGCAATAACACAACAGCTACTTACAGTTGGGGGACATATAGTTCAGTGGCCTTTTCTGGTATGAGCAAAACCTTTCATGACAATGTTTGCTCTGAAACGACTCCAGTTATTATTACATTATAAAAAAAATACCAAAAAGCACCACTGAATCTTTTAAAAAAATATTAATAAGTGTATATATATATTTATCATTTTGAACTGAGCGATGAAATCAAAATGTTTCATAGTAAAACTGTAGCTTTGTCTCTCTCTGTGTGGATCTGTCTGTCATTTCGTCTGTCTGGTTGTGTTGCGCTCATACTCACAGAGGACACATATTACCAGTGTTCGCTGCAATTTCCTCAGGGCTCACAGACACCCTGCCAGCAGCATTCATTAGCAGTAGACTTGCTGTCTGACTAAATATAACAAGCGTGGTCTGTCTCTACATGCCACAGTTCTCTTGGACAGATTTCAGCATCAGAAATCCCAGAAGTGATGATAATGTAATTTAAATGAAATGGAAAACATTGAAAATGCACCAGTTGGTGTTAGAGAATAGTGGAATTCAGTGTTTCACAGGTACTGAGTGAATTCATGGAGTAAACAGAACAAAACACAATTACATATGTGATGTGTCACTAAGAGCAGAAGGTGTGCTGTGTGCAATCTCATCTCGTGTAAAGGCTTCCTGGTCATGTTACGTTATAAAGTCGAAAGTGGCGCTTAGAGAGCAGGGCAACCTCGAGTCCTTGCCCAATTTAAATCCCCTGTTCATAAAAAGCACTTTTCCTGCATTTCCCAGAAATCCTTCACCTAATTCTGCATTGTCCTTTCTGTAAAAGGGAGCACTTTGGTATTGACTTTGATCTCTTTGATTTAACACCGTTCATTTTTTTTCACAGAGGGAAAGTAAGTGGATGAGAGTTATTCAGAACTGATTGTCTGATAAACAGAAAGTGTAAAAATTGTGCGCTTACAGGATACAAAAACAGCGCAACAAAGTTCTCCAGTAAGAAGAAAGAAAACTGTAATCACAGTTCAGATGTGTGTTATGCACATAAAAAAATAGTTTTTGTTAAGCCTCACTTTTAATTATACATGATCCAAGTATGCAGAGCAGTTTGTCAAGTAAAAAGATCCACCCTGGTACAGAGCAGGTTAGTATAAGATAAACAATATGTAAGGTAGAGTGTACACTGTTAGTTATAGTTATTTCAAGCTATATCCTAGACAAAGAACAAGACATCATGTAAGATATCATTTATTAAGCGTGAACAGAGACAAAGGCTTAAGTGGTTTATTAGCATGAAGAAATGAATAGATAAGGACAACACTTCCTCATTTCTCTTTCTTACTTGAACAGATGTGGATTACATCTTTGCTCCATTGCACAGCCGTGAATGCACTTCTTTAAATTTGACTTTAATTTTTAATTTAATTTGACAGCTTTAGTAGAGATTAATGCAAAAGAAGACTGAAGAAAGAAAGAAGAGGAATGAAATGGTCAGTTTTCACCCATGTGCTGTGGGCCTGAACTATTTAGCCATCAGGTCGCCTAGTTAACTTAATCTCTGTCTGTCTGTGTGATTATGTGTTTCTTTGTCTGCAAACTCTTCCTAGATCATCAAATAAACAAAATTGGCATAAAGGATACATCCAAGGGTTTTTATCTATATCACACATTATGGTATCATCATATTGCCTAGCAACCACTCACCGACAGCCCAAAATGACAAGGAAAACTACTAGCATGTACTAGTATAAATAAATAAACAAATACCATATGGCTTGCATGGTTAAAAACATATTGTGGTTATTCTGTTAGGCAAATTTTTATTTACAGTATAGTTAATTAACAGAAAAGTGATGTAACTGCATAACTAACCAGGAAAAAAAATGCTAAGCTTAGATGAAATGCCATCAAATTTAGCCTGAATAATAGGAATTAACTATTTATATTAGTAGTAGTTACTACAACTAGCTGGTAATGGAAATAGTGGTGTAGTCCCTCTTTCAGAGAAGGCTCCGTGATCAGCCAGGATGATACTGTAAAATCAGCAAAAAATATTTCTGGGCTGGGCTTTACCTGACCAGATGGGAAACAATAGTCATGTTTAAAGGCTAAGCCATGGGGGTCCCTTCTCATCTGGTCTCCTGCTGAATGTCACCTTTACCAAAACGGATGAAAGGAAAGCTTCTTCTAACTCCTGAGTTGAATCAGCATGGACAGTGTGTTGCTAAGTTTAATCTCATAATACGCTCTTATTCATATTTTCATTCTAATTGTTTTGGAACCGAACAAAGGACACAGTGCTTCTTCCTGTTAAACAACAAGCGTATTCAGTCAGAAGAACGGGGAGTTCTTCTTTCAATGACCCAAAAAAAACCCCGATGGCAGTGTGCCGTGTGATCAGTTGAGTTATTCGTGACCAGAAGAAACAAAAGTGCTATTCACAGTTTCAGTAGTCTACTGAAGGTATTTTAGTGAACATTATTGCAGGGGCACAAAGCTGAATTAACTGATGTTGAAATTGTTAAACAAAATTACATAGAATTTAATCGCAACTAACTGTTACTGTTAAATCAATTTAGAAGTTTATCAGTTTGTCACCAAATTAATATTCTATAATATCTGACATGTAAATTAAGTGTTGACTGAGACAGTACCGAACCGCAATCAAATGTTATTATCTGACGGTGCATGCTTGTTATTTAAATGTTACAGTAAATGCAAGCCATAAAATATGTGAATAAAAAGGAAATGCAGATGAAAAGATCCCATTATATGTGACATCACCCCCTGCTGGGTAACAAATTGCCTTGGCAGACATCACTTCACAGCTGAAGTATCATTAGAATAAAACTGCCAGACAGTTTTTAAGAAACTATGGTATTTTTCAAACTCATCAAGAAAGGTTTTTTTGATTTCTACATATAACCTATTTACAAGCCATTATGCTTGGATCGCAGCGTTAGGAGAGAGGGACTTTTGAGAAATACATAACAGGAAAAGAAAACAGAATGAATATATTACAGTAAAGTAAGAAGCTTAACGACATTAAAAACAAGGTGTACTGAGTATCAAAGCCGTGCAAGCCCCATCAAGTCTTACTGATATATATGTTTTTATACTTTTTTTTGTCCATTATCGTATCTTGGATTTTTGCCTTTAGATGCAGGCAGGAGACACCTAAAAAATTAGATTGTTTCAAGGAGACGCAGCTTTTGTCAATCAAATTAAGAATGCATATAGTACACAAAGTATACATTGGATAAACAAATGCTACAAGTCAGAAACAAAACTAAGGTTTAACACAAAATGAAATTCTTGAAGCCACTAAACTGAACATGTCTGCAAATAGCTCAGAGCAAACACTTTTAAATAAAGAATAAAGTGACTGCCTTGTAAAAGATAGAGCTGTAGCTCTTCTGAAAAAATATTCAGTTCTTTCAAGCAGATACTGTTATTTTATTAGGAGAATCAATAAAATATCCCTTTTTTGTCTGTTTACTGATGTTTTATGCAATTAAGGCCTGAGCTTTTGCAAGTCCACTCAAAGACATCCAGAGACTTTTCAAACCCACCGCAGATTTAATGTGTTTTTATGTTTTGTTCATTGTCGTCCTGAATCTGAATCCTCACCTCGGTCTCGCTCCCAATTTCCTCTCCAAGGCCTTTTTTGTTCCAGCCACTTTGAATTTGGCTGTGTTCACTCATCTCTCAACCCAGGCTCCACGTCCCTGACCCTGCATCTCTAAAGAATACTGCCACCACCATGCTTTGCTGTGGGAATAGTATTAGCCAGATGGGAGAAATCTCTAGCATTCACCAGACAAAGTGCTTGCAGTTCTGGCTAAATAATTCAGTTTTTAGACTTATCAGATCAGAGTCTTATTCCATCCACAGTTCTTTAAATGCGATTTTTGCAAACTCCAAGAAGCCTCTCGTAGCTTTTCCTTCTGTCTATCTGTATGTCCTGATTTATGGACTGCTGCTAAAATGGTTGTGCTGTTAGCAGGTTTGGCTCTGTCTCTGCAGAGGGCTTCTGAGGCTTTCTTCAAAACACTGGTGGTACATTCTCTTACCAAAGACCAACTTGCTTGATTACTCAATTTGGCCAAATGACTAGCAGTATGAAAGGCCCTTTCAGTTTCACATTTAATTCATTTCACAATTATTTTGTGCCTGGGAACACTCAAAGCTTTGGAAATTATGAAGGATGTAAACAAGTAAGGGTGTACACCCTTAATGACCCATGGTAACCATGGCAACTGGTTAGCGCTGGGACAAGGAAACCCAATATGTGTGTGTGCCGTGTGTGTTTGCGTGATAGCGGCCAAGAGTAGATGCACCCTCATGCTCGGCAGAGCTCCTGAATAAAGTCGTGGTTAAGCCACAGAGCACATGGCTCTCGTCATTTGACATAAATTATTTTAAGCCCCTGCCCTGATGTATGCCTCACCAAATGTTATCATCGCAGTGTGCAGAGAGTCTCGTGGCATATTTTTTCCACTAGGTATGTATAATGATAATTAAAGTGAATTGAATGCATATGACTGTAAGTTGTCCAGCAGCAAAGGGTCTAAACACACTGATAAAAACATCCACTTT